>ML825841.1:51006-64789 GCA_009831015.1 Picea engelmannii | reverse complement strand
ATGCAACAAACTAACCCACCCTTTGTTGATCCATCAATGTGGACTCCTTGGCCTCCACAGTAACAACAACCATATCAGAACCAATGGAATCAAAATTGGAGAGGACAACAACCCCCCTTCCAAAATCAATTACCTCAATCGCATATCCTACAACCACTCTCCTTACCAGTAGGTACTCCACTAAACAATCAAATGATGAGACCCCAGCTACCTATACAACCTAACCCTAACCCCAATAATAAAGTTGTGCAGTGCATTGATATTTATAACCAGCCTACACTTTCTCTTCTCCCTGCGCAATGCAACGATATTCATTTATGATCTGGGAGAATAGTGGAACCTACCATAGTTGATGTTACCTCTTCTGATAAAGAGGAAACAAAAAGGCATGATGTACCTGAAGAGGAACAATCATCCTTTAACAATGCTGCTGAAACAACAAAACTACCATTCCCAACAACTTTTCTCCTTCTCCCTATTGCCAAAACACTACAGTCCGACAATTCTTCACATTTCCTCATCGACGAAACAACATCGTCCAGCAATTGTTTTGCCCCATTATTTTCTGTTGCTGAAACACCACTGTCAACAACCTTTTACCATTTCCCCTATTGCTGAAACACCATTGACAACAAACTTCTCCCCATTGCTGAAACACCATTGTTCAGTAGTTCTTCACATTTCCTCATCGACGAAACAACACCGTCCAGCAATTGTTTCGCCTCGTTTCTCCTGTTGCTGAAACACCATTGTTCAACAATTCTTCACATTTCCTCATCGACGAAACAACACTATCCAACAATTGTTTCGTCCCGTTCTTTTCTGTTGCTGAAACACTGACTTTTCAACACTATCTGTCAGCAAGCTTTTTGTGCTCTCATACTATAGTTCGTCCTTCCAGTCAACAAATCCTTGATACAATTCATCTAACAAATAAAAAGTCTCCTCCACAACCACTGTAGAACTATCATGGACATGCATTATATTTTGTTTGCAGCACGAATCAGAAGGTAAGGAGAGGTATGTAAATTTTATGTAATACAATTAAGCTATAGTTAATGAGAAGATTCCAAATCATTATGACCACTTGAGTGCAATCATTATGAGCGGCACTTGATGAGAGGGGAGGACATATCAAACCTTTATTACCATCATTTCACACAAATCCACCACCACCATTCCTATTTTACCATCCTTTCGCGTGCTTTACTACCATTTGCATACCTTCACTCGAAAAACTCACTCTGTGCAGAAGCTGTTACTCAAACTCTTTGACAGTGTATTTTACCGAGCTGGTAGCTATGGGAGGCTCTGTTCTACAGTACGAACCTGCCACAACAACTCTGTTAGAACTATATCCATAAGCTTATCAAATTTTCCTGAGGGCAGGATGGATCGGTTATTTTTAGAGACTCCAAGGGTATGATGAACAATAGGTTCTGCAATTCGCTAAAAACCTTCAGGAAGACCATTCCATTGTTCAAGGGGTCCGAATTTCAGTAACAGAAGAGGATATAGCACAGGTTTTGAGTCTCCCCACCAATGGAATTCGCATGTTCAGCCGTAAACATATCATTCAAAATGCCCAACAGAACTTCTTCCTTCCAGAAGAACAAATTGAATTCAAAGGTCGGGGTGTCCGACTCAGCTTGTTGCCGCCCCCATGGCTGGAAGTTGCAAAATTCGTCAAACACTACCTCACCTGCGAAGGCCGATACCAGGTAGTCTACCAGCACAATTTTCTCCTGTTATCTCATTTACGGCATAATAGATTGGTCAACATCCCTTATTATCTGCTCGGTTGTCTCAAAAACATGTCGCATTACAGTAAAAAGGCTAAAGATCCTTCCCTTTCACTCACCCATCACTGTCTCGTCCAACTACTTATTCAAAAGAGTTTTGCCCAGCAAAACCTTCCACTAAACAACCCTCCTATAGACCCCCAAGAAGTTGCTGAAATTCCTGAAAATCTCTAGGAGCAGCAACCACAAAACCTCACAGACTCTCCAGAAGTACCTAACAGCCCGCCTACAGAACCAATCAGTCCAATTAACCCCCCTATCATACCAAGTCTGCCCCACACCTTACCAAAATCGTCCACTCTCGCCCTTCATATTCTTAGTGATGATTCTGAGCCAGATAATTCCCCTTGCCCCATCATTGAGGAAAAAACCCCACGTAAACGAAATAAAATTCCTTTCTTTCTACCCTTCTTACAAAGAAAACAAACAAGGCCCTCAACAAGGCCAGCCATTATTGCCACTACCCTAGACACCCAACCCATCCGACTAATACCCCGAACACCTCTAACCTCTCAAATGATGGAATCTTTGCCTATTCCACCCATGGGCACTGAAACACAAGAACCAGATGCCCAGGGTGTTGCGACATCATCTGTTTCAAATCAAGTAGCTAAAACAAAAAAACTAGCTACCCATTCCGTAGATGAAACACAAGAGCCAGCTACCCATTCCGTAGCTGAAACACAAGAACCAGCTACCCATTCAGTAGCTGAAACACAAGAACCAGCTACTCATTCAGTGGTTGAAACACAAGAACCAGCTACTGATATTGACACTGAGATATAGGAATCAGAGGTCCACAGTGCTGTAACATTACTCTCCTTACATCAAGAAGCTGAAACACAAGAAGAAGCTGCCAATCCTGTAGTTTCTCCACAAAAACTAGCTAGTGCGACTATGACTGCTACACAAGAAACAGTCACCTCTCAACCAGAACCAACAATGGCCTCTGTCTTAGAATAAAATGAGTTTTTAAAGTCTGAATTGGAGGCCTACAAGCAAGAGCTAGCTATGGCAAAGGAAGCCTATGAGAAGGAGCTTAATTTGTACACTCTAGCTCGCAAAGCGACCATGTCAGAATGAACTACAACAGAAAATCCGTCCCGAGAATATATGTGATGCTAATGTGGGGATATCTACTATCAAGCAGGCTATAAAGTAACTCAGATCCCAATACCAGGAGCTCCCCCTACTCCTTCACCTTTTGTAGTCAAAGAAGAACAACTTGCTGTTACACAAGAACTAGCTATAGTTGTCACACAAGAACCAGCTACAACTGAAACACAAGAACCAACAAGACCTTCCAAGATTAAGACTAAGCCCTGCCATGCAACAAATGACAAATTTGAAACCCCTAATTTTGTCAACAAAGTCGTACAAACAGTACCTATTAGGGAATCTGCCCCTCCCAGCCAGATTAGTATCCACACTTTTGTGGAACAATCTACTTAGACCTTACCTCACCCCACTACTTGCAACGCTGAAACAAAAACTCAGTCGTGGGATGAGCAGGCAGTAATACAGAGATGGAAGAACGAGTATGCTGCTACACAGGTCAAAAACCTGTAAGAGAACAGACAAATCTGGATAAATCATACCTACTCAAATTGGGAAGCTTTAGAGAAGACACGCCAGGAAGCTCGTTCCCTTAAGAAATAGAACAAAGAGTTGAAAGGAAGATTGGCCCTGGTATTTGACTTGGCACAAAATCTATTGGCCACAAGAAAACCATCTTACAATTACTCCTTATTCCTTATGGAATGACTTACATGGTTTCAGATCAAATCAATCACAGAAGGCAGAACCCATGCAGTACTACACCCAACAGATTTTGTCAAAACCTTTGCAGAAGCCTCTACTAGGGATCAACACCTCCTCTGTGAGGCATACTTTCATAACGAGGCCATCCCCAAGAATAGGAAGCTGAACCTTAACCCTCTTGTTGGGGACATCCAGATTCGGGCATTCACCTCCTTCTCCACAATCAGATTTTATGGCAGGATGACTTCCTGGCTGCCAAGCACAATGAAGACAATTGCCTTCTCTGGATAAGACGAGAACCACAGAATGCAGCCACCTTTGTCACAAAATATTATCAGTTCTTAAAGAAACTTGGTATGATTGAACATGTTCAACAGCTACAATCAACAGTGCTTCAGGATTGTCATCACTTCATCAGATCCATAGAGATTGTTGCCCTCCAGGAAAATAACTTGTTTTGGAAGAAATCCACTGAGAAAAGACAGGAACACAATCCTTTTAGCCCCACTAATCTCGAGGTAGCAATCTCCAGGGTACCTAACTACATCCAGTCTGTTCAACAATGTGCTGAAAGCTGGATAGGGTACCGGTTTTATTTTCCTATCCTCTGGTTTCCAATAGAAAGATATCAAATCCATTATAAGCTTCCTAAGAAGATAGAAAAAATATCTTGGCAAAGGTTACAACGGGTCCAAGGGTTCAGAGCGCCAACAGACATTACCTCCCACAACTACTTCTTCAGTAACTTTCACACTCAGAGTCGGTATTCAGACTCTAATTCTGAGTGAAGTTGCCTGAGGACATGCAACACTTTAAGTTGGGGGGGATGTTAGGACCACACAACGTACCTTTTTTCCCATACTTTTTGCCACTATTACACTCTTGATCACTCACATTTAAACTCATATTATCACTTTATCCTATMTTTCCAAAGGTATATAACGTCTCTTCTCTTTACTATACGTTTAATCTGTTTTGCATATAATTTSACATCACTCTCATACTTAACCATTGATTAGAAATGTATAAGTGTYGAAACAGTTCAAACTGCAGATTAGCATTTGAGGCCTGTTGCTGAAACAACAATTCACAGAAGYTGTTACACAGTCCATGGTTGACGATGTTGAAACACAGAAGCTGTTACATAGTCCATGGTCACGATGYTGAAACAYAGAGGAAGTTGTTACACAGTCCATGGTCGACGATGCTGAAACAYWGAATCTGTTACRCAGTCCATGGTCGACRATGATGAAACACAGAAGTTGTTACATAGTTCATAATCAAYGATGTTGAGGAAGCTGTTACACAKTCCATGGTCACGATGATGAAACACAAAGGAAGTTGTTACACAATCCATGACCGACGATGYTGAAACACAGAGGAAGTCGTTACACAGTCYGCRGTCAACAACAAMTCACACAGATTRACCACAACAGYTGCACYGTGAGCCAAGAATCAACCATCGCTACTACCTGAKAAATGTTGAACAGTCAAAGCGCAAATCCCATGGCTGAAACARCCCACGATTTGCGATGCCGAAACAACATGCAATAGMAGCAACAAGAAAGAACTGTTACTCCAGCCGTAACAACAACACCTCATTCAACACTTGTAATAGCATTCTGTTGYAGGAGACTAGGACATCCTATTCCRGTTTAGAAAGTCGATTCGACTAAGAATAGGACTYAGATATACATCTGTAATTTTTGATCAATTGTATCGAAGGGATTCCCTCTTTAAATAAGAGGAAATCATCATTCGAAAGGATATCTMMATTTTTTGTACTAAGAAAGTTTCATAGAGAAGGACGTACTTCATTTTCAGATTGTAATATGATACATTGATAGATGAATAAAAGACTATTTTGAGCATCCTTCTCTAGTMTCTTCGTCTCAGGGGAATCTTGTGASAAGGGAGGGCCCACCTTCTTCACAAGATTCACCCGTTAGTTCTATAGTGTGTTAGTGTGATTTCTGTTTATGCCTTGATTAATTTCTATTTTGCTGAAACACTACTTTAATGAATTCTGCTTTGCTAAAACACTACTGAACTCTGTCTTACTGAATGTTACATTGTTTTCATGTGGTTCATGCTTGGGTAATTGTTAATTATTTTAGTTGGCGATCCCGTGTGATGAATTTGAGGGAGTGTGTTAATCAGAGACTRGTGYTGAAGGTTCCTTCTTAAGGGAAGGAATTAGGGTCCTGTTCTCTGTTAGAAGTAGTTAGCTTTCAATTATTTTCATGAGTGTGTTAATYAGAGACTGGTGCTGAAGGTTCCTGCTTAAGGGAAGAAATTAGGGTCCTATTCTCTRTTAGAAGTAGTTAGCTTTMAATTATTTTCATGAGTGTGTTAATCAAAGACTGGTGTTGAAGGTTCCTGCTTAAGGGAAKGAATTAGGGTCTTGTTCTCTGTTAGAAGTAGTTAKCTTTCAATTATTTTCATGAGTGTGTTAATYAGAGACTGGTGCTRAAGGTTCCTTCTTAAGGGAAGGAATTAGGGTCYTGTTCTCTGTTAGAAGTAGTTAGCTTTCAATTATTTTCATGAGTGTGTTAATCAGAGACTGGTGTTGAAGGTTCMTGCTTAAGGGAAGGAATTAGGGTCCTATTCTCTGTTAGAAGTTGTTAGCTTTCAATTATTTTCATGAGTGTGTTAATCAAAGATTGGTGCTGAAGGTTCCTKCTTAAGGGAAGGAATTAGGKTCTTGTTCTCTGTTAGAAGYAGTTATCTTTCAATTATTTTCATGAGTGTGTWAATCAGAGACTGGTGCTGAAGGTTCCTACTTAAGGGAAGGAATTATGGTCCTGTTCTCTGTTAGAAGTAGTTATCTTTCAATTATTTTCATGAGTGTGTTAATSAGAGACTGGTGCTGAAGGTTCCTGCTTAAGGGAAGGAATTAGKGTCCTGTTCTCTGTTAGAAGTAGTTAGCTTTCAATTGTTTTCATGAGTGTGTTAATCAAAGACTGGTGTTGAMGGTTAYTGCTTAAGGGAAGGAATTAGGGTCCTATTCTCTGTTAGAAGTAGTTAGCTTTCAATTATTTTCATGAGTGTGTTAATCAGAGACTGGTGTTGAAGGTTCCTGCTTAAGGGAAGGAATTMGGGTCATGTTATCTGATAGAAGTAGTTATMTTTTAATTATTTTCATGAGTGTGCTAATCAKAGACCTGTGCTRAAGGTTCCTGCTTAAAGGAAGGAATTAGGGTCCTGTTCTCTGTTAGAATAGTTAGCCTTCAATGCATTAATGAGTTCATGAAAGTGTGTTAATCAGAAACAAAKTACTGAAGTTCCTACTTGGGAATAGGGTCATGTTCTCTGGTTACAGAATAGTTATTCTTTCCAGTTGYAGTTGTTATTTTAATGTAATACATGATTCTTTAAATTAATMATCTCTTTAAGCTCTACAATAAGTAGGTTTCTTTTCTGTAATTCCAGTTAGAACTTCAGTTYATTCAAGGCAAGTGTGATTAATATAGCTTCCTTTACKACAACTCTAGGTTGTTTTGAAATTGAGCATATATAGTGCGTGGTTACCTTTGAAATAGCAGACTTCCTTGGGTTGACAATTTATGTAGCACTTGATTGTTTAAATTAATTAAGCAATTATAGTGAGCAACARTGGAATTGCCAACTGGAAGAAATCCCATTGAAAAAAAATGGGTGTTTAAGAATAAGTTGAATGCAGAAGAAAAAATGCAGAAACAAAAAAAATTGGTTAGTAGAAAAAGGTTATTTCCAGGTAGAGGGAATTGACTTTGGTRAAWWWWTTTCTCTTGTTTCCAAATTAAATTCTATTATATTTMTTTTATCTRTCACTGTTGTGTTTGATTTTGAAGTAGAACAGATGGATGTGAAGAAAACATTCCTACACGGGGATTTGGAAGAAGAAATATACATGAAACATCCAAAAATCTTTGCYATGAAGGAAAATAAAGAGTCAATATGAAAGTTAAAAATGTCCCTTTATGGGTTAAAGAAATCACCAAGGATGTGGTATCAAAAATTTTATACTTATGTGTTGGGACTTCGCTACATAAGGATAAAAGTGGATCACTCTATGTATTTCAAATTAATTGGTGATAATATTATTTCTTTGGTTTTGTGTGTGGATGATATGTGGTTTATAGGAAGAAACAAGGAGATTATCTAGGATGTGAAAAATCAGTTTTCCTATAAATCTGACATGAAGGATCTTGGTGCTACAATTTTCATTTTTGCAATGGAAATTAAAAGAGATAGGGAAAACAAGAAATTCTAGTTAAATCAAAGGAAATATCTCAAAACAATATTTCATAGGTTTAATATGTAGGAATGTAAACTAGTTAGGGTTCCTATTCCTATAGGTGTAAATTTATCTATGATTCGGTGTCCCAAGGAACAAGAAGAGGAAGAGGACATGTCATGTGTTCGATATGATAATGTGGTTGGTATTTTGATGTATGCAATTGATTGTAATAGACTGAACATTGCACATGCAATGGGAGTTTTGAGCATGCATATGTCAAAACCAAGGAAGGAGCATTGGAAAACAATAAAGAGGGTTTTTGATGCATCCCCCCTTCCCTCCTTAGGATTATGTGACCTTTCAGTCAAGGATATTTAAACACATTGAACCGAATTATCACTTTGGGCCTTCAATAGACCCAAAAACAACGAAACACATGTCCCTTTAATGTTACTTGTAGGTTCAAATTACCTGCACCCTTTCTTTCTGGTGCTTCTGGAAACACCAATTTGTGAGTATTGGCTCTCACGCTAGACTCCTTCTCAAATGTGACCATGGGATATGACTGCAGGTCAACTCCCTTCGCAACTTTGGCTTCGACAATTTTACGACCTCCACCCTTTTATCCTTTTGAAACACTTTCTACTGAAATACACAGTTCTTTTCCACATGTCCTCTTGGATATGGAGGTCTAGCTATACCTCGGCCTTCATGACTTTGCAAATATTCTTCTCACTCCACACAATCTTTGAAAACCCACTTCCCAAATTCTCCAGTCTGCTGCAATAGATCTCCTCGCATCCAACGACTAGGATCACTTTGCAACTTCGGTGACCTCACTCTTACAACACTTCTACACCTCTGAACCACAAAGTTTCGATAGGCTTCTACAGATATCCTCTATGCATTTCTCCTAGATCTGACAATCTACAATGATCTCTCTCCCTTCTAGATGGATCTTACTCGTTGATTTAGAGAATCTTCAACAGGCTCCACTCTATTGAAGGATTCTCGTCTCTCTCCCTCCTGAACTTGTTCTACCTTCGATCTTTTTCTTCTTACAGAATTTATGTTCGACACTTAGCCAAAACTTACCCTATGTATGCCTTGCAACAGGATTTCCTCCACAACTTCGATTATTGTGGATGACTGCACACACCTTGCGATAGTTCCTTGCACCCTTTTTCAAACAAACTTACGCTACTCCTCATGAGTTTGCAAGTCAAAAGACTCTATCATGCACTCCTTGTAGACAATAGGCACTATCTGTGCATAAAGATTCAAGTTATCTCCCTTGGACTTGTTCCTCCTTAACACTCTAGACTTCTCATAATGATTCCTTCGATACTTAACCAAGTATCGAACCTACGCACCCCTTACGACCAACTTTGTTTAATTTAACTCTTGAAGGGTGGTTGTGCACTCCTTTCAACAATCCTTGTATAGCCCAAGTGTTCCTCCTAGACTTCTGAGTCAAAACAAACCCTGTGAATGCACACCTTGTAGCCACTTATGCACTCTTTGCATACAAAATTTTCACGTTATCTCTTCTGATCTCCTGAGTCGAAATAGACTCTATTAATGCACACCTTTCATACACTATGCACTCCTTGCACTTTCGCGTAGAAGAGAAAAAATTGAAACTTATCTAAAACCTCGCAGATTCATACATTCAACCATGTAAATGCATTCTTAGCATAAGAACAAGAAATAACATAAAATTGCAAATAACATAAATCCTACCATTCATTCATTCAGATAGACACATCAACACCAAACATTTGGAACAATGCTCCTATGTTATATTAATTCAACTGTTATATCCATGGGTTCATGCAATGCTTCTCAACAACTCTACAACTCTCATCTACAATGGAAACAACTATCAACCTTCAGTTACAACTAACTGCAACAACCTCTTTCAGGAAACAATACATTTAGTTATACAACACAAGCTCATTGAGATTTCCCTCCAATATACCTTAGTGTTATCCAATCAAAATAAAATCATTCAACTACTAAGGATTTATTACAATAAATGTTTGTGACAGACTTATAAGATCAAACACATTGAATATGTACTGCAAACAACCTCATTAAAAGAAAATACATTCCCCAATGATCTTATGTGATCGTTCAGCTCTAAAACATTAAATGTGTTCATAAATTACAATATTGTCTGATGTTTGCATGATGATGCAGGAGCATCTACAACTTCATCAAGCGAGCCAACGTGGAGGAAAGAGAAGAACAACTGGACAGCACCAGCGCATACATTTTTGAATCACTTTGAATATTTTTGCGCCTCCGCTTAACTAAAGGCATTCAAAGCTGAGCACACTTGTATTGTATTATAGATAGGAAGGCATTAAATGGTTTTAATGTTGTTAGATAGGATTAGCTGTAGATTAGACAGTTTTACTTCTAGGAGGGAAAACGAATATAGGCACCCTCCTTGTATAATTGAGATTATTATTCAGCATTAGCATAGAGGAGCAAAGGAGAGCAAATCAGAGAACTGGTGAAGAATCCCCATGTACAGATATTGAATTAATAGTAAAGGTTTGATTCAATTTCATGGCTGTGATCATTTTATGTGTGTTGTTGATATTATGCTGTTGCATACTTGCTTCTTGTTTTGCCTATTGTCTATATGCTGCATATGTGATTGCATGGCAGGTTCGAAATCTGAGGGATTGAGAGATTGATTTTAAATCGTTTCTCTGTCTAAGCTGGGAGATTCCTGCATAGAGTGCAGTGGAGTACCTCCGCATAGAGTGCGTTGAGGAGGTTGGATAGTTAAACCCTCATCTTTGTTCACGCAGAAGTTGTGCTGAGTTATTCAAACTGTGCAGGTGAAGTGTAGGTCGAGTTGAAGTCTCAGAGGCAAGCCTAGGAAGATAAGGACAGGAGAGTCGTGGTTAAATTCCATAGACTTGTTTATTTTCTGTGTGTTGTTGGCATTATGCCTTTGCATATTTGCTTCTTGTTACGTATTTCTTTCATATGCTGCATATGTAATTTTATGGAAGAATTGAAACCAGAGTGATTCTGAGTGGAAAGTTGGTGAAATCTCAGGAGGAAGAGTTCCTTACAAGTGTTTTGGAACAGACCCAGGAGAAGCATGAACAGGAGAAGCTTCAGAGCAGGAGAACTCTTCAAGAGGAAGAGAATCGACGACTTGAACTCTTGAGAAAGAGTTAACCTCCAAGTGCAAGTGGAACTCATTTGCCATCACATTTCGGCATATCGGGGTTGGCGAGTGCAAGAATTGTATGCACGTTAAGATCGCGAATAGCGATTTCCCGATTCCGTGGGAGCCGTCGATCGTTGGAGGGACAGGTGGCACGAATCTGAGAATCAGGGTTTTCGGCGTTCGGGGTTTCCAATAGCAGGGAACATTGTGTCGAGGATTCGTGATCCGCGAAATCCTGAAGGTGATGTGGCAGAGTGGGGCCCCGGAAGATAGGATAGCCCAGGTGGCGGTTGATCGAGAATCGACACTTCGGGGATTGGGGTTTTTAAAAGCATGTTGTTGACATCGCGAGTGGCGATATCCCGATCCGTTGACCGTTGACCATCGACATTCGGGATTCGGAGTTTGGAGTTGCACGAGGAGTGCGCGTATAGTTCACGATACCACCAAACCTGATTTCCCAAAGTAACAAAACGGGAAATCAACAGAGAGTCCTGTGGGTGACGAAAAGTCTCGACACGGGATTTGAAGGGTGTTACAACTCTTCGGGCCGTGGGAAATAAGGTCCTGGTGAGAGAGGTCGTGCCGGCGAGGGCGTTCTTTACGTCAGAGTGGTATCAGAGCCTGAAGATCTTGTCTATATATTTCAGGTAGGAGGAGTGAAAGAGGAAAGGAAATCACTCTGATACTCACGACTTACGTCAGAGTGGTATCAGAGCTGGAAGTGGAGCTCTCTTTGTTCAGGTAGTAGAGAGAAGAAGATACACCATGCCGCCCAGAAGAGAGAGGCAATCTCCTGATCGTGAGGACAAGGATGCCCGGAGAAGGGGTAGGCCATCAGGAAATGCTGAAATAGAGCAAGAGATGAGAGACCTCCGAGCCAGACTTGAAGAAATGGAGACCACCCAGAGGCATGGTGTTGGTGCAGTAGAGTTCAGTGATCCCGAGATTGAAGAGGAAGCTGGACACGATGCCGAGGAGGTCACAGCAGAAGATTCCTTGAAAGAAAGGTTGATTAGAGCCATTTCGAGGATGAGCTTGAAGATGAAGATGGACATTCCCGTCTATGAGGGAAGTCTAAATGCAGAGGAATTGTTGGATTGGATCCGAGCATTGGATACCTACTTCGACTATGAATATATCAAGGAGGACAAGAAAATAAGGTATGATGTTACCAAGCTGAAGGGACACGCAGCCTTATGGTGGGACGAGCTGCAGGCAGACAAGCGTTCCAAAGGCAAACAGAAGATCAAGAGCTGGGACATGATGATCGCTAAGATGAAGGCGAAGTTCATTCCGAGAGACTATCAGATCACTCTGTTCAGGCACATGCAGAACCTGAGACAGAAGCTGATGATGGTGAGAGAATACACCAAATAATTCTACAGGCTCAATATCAAAGCTGGCCATCGGGAAAGCGATGATGAAAAGGTGGCGAGATACCTGAATGGTCTTAGGTATGACATTCAGGATGAATTGAGCATGGTCACCATCCGGACGGTTGAGGATGTGTACCAGATGGCTCTGAAGGCCGAAGAGAAGTTGAGCCACAAGCAGGGACAGCGAGGACGAGGCAGGAGCCAGCCCAGGGGTAAGGTGATTGCCCAAGAAAGAACTCAGAAGCCTCAAGGAAAAGATGAAAAAGGGGGAACCTCATAGTAGAGGCAGCAATATGCTGAGCCGATGACGTAGCATACTGAGCCGGGTGGCGGATATGCTGACGCCAATGTAATTCCTCGTACCCGAGGTAGAGGAAGAGGTCGTGGAGGAGTTATCACATGTTTCACATGTGGGAAAGATGGTCACAAAGCCATTGACTATCTAGACAGGAAAATGGACAAAGGAACAGCTCACGTCGCTGAGGCGCAGAGGCGAGACGTAGGGGATGAAAACATTGGAAGTGGGGAGTCACTGACAGTGCACAAGGCTCTCTTGAAACCTGAGAGAGAGGTGGATAGCTCAGCGCAAAAATGCAGACTGCTCCGGACGACTTGCAAAACCAAGGGCTGGAAATGCAAGGTCATAGTGGACAGCGGAAGCACCGATAATCTCATCTCGACCGAGATGGTGGAGAAGCTGGAGCTGAAAATGAACAAACACCCGAGTCCATATAAAGTGACATGGCTGCAGAAAGGACACCAGGTATGTGTTACAAGGCAATGCTTGGTCAATTTTAAAATGGGTGAATATAAGGATGAAATCCTGTGTGATGTCATTCCCATGGATGTTTGTCATGTTTTATTGGGGAGACCTTGGCAGTATGACCGACATGTTGTTCATGATGGGAGAATGAACACATACACCTTNGAGAAGGATGGGAGATCACATACCTTACATCCGGTAAAGGATAAGGAAGTGAAGCCGGAAGTGAGCAGTACCATACTTCTCATGAGTGGGAAGGAACTTCTCACAGAGCTGGAGAAAGATGAGGATCCACAATTCTTTGTTGTTAAGAAGACAAGAATTGTCCTGACAAGCACAAGAGTGGACGACTTGCCAGAAGAAATTCAGGAACTACTTGGAGAGTTCGTTGATATCATCATGGACGAACTACCTCGTTCGTTGCCACCAATGAGGAGTGTGAGTCACCACATTGACCTCATACCCGAAGCAAGTCTACCGAATAAGGCAGCGTACAGGTTGACACCTCAGGAGAACAAGGAAGTCAAAAGGTAGGTACAGGATATGCAGGATAAAGGACTGGTCAGAGAGAGTCTTAGTCCATGTGTCGTTCCGACAGTGCTGAGTCCAAAGAAGGATGGAGGCTGGAGGATGTGTACAGACTCCAGGGAGATTAATAAA
>ML825841.1:16355-27782 GCA_009831015.1 Picea engelmannii | reverse complement strand
AATTTTGTTCCTAGATGACATACACATCTATTCTAAGTCAGAAGAGGAACATGAGCAACATTTGATAATGATGTTACAAATTTTAAGAGAGAATAAATTGCATGCTAAGATAAGTAAGCACATATTTTATAAAAAGATGATTCACTACTTGTTGTTCATGCCTTAAAAATGTGGATACATTGACACATGGGGAGGAAATTGACCTAAGGACAAACTATTGTGGTCTGAATTTGTTTTTTGGATGGTCCACATTAAATGACAAATAAACTAGATGGCTCGAATTTTCGAGTGAATATGACTTTGAGATTAAGCACATTAGAGCAAAATATAATAAAGTGGTTGATGTACTCAGCATGAGAGATAATGAAATGCATATTACAACCATCAACATGTATAGGACTTATCTAAATGATAAAATTATTGCAATTTTTTTTTATATTAGCAATATTTGAAATTAAAAGAAACATTACAACAAGGTAATTCTCAACATAAATTTAATTATTTTGAGTTGAAATATGATGGAATTCTCATGTACAAAGGCAAGACATATGTGCCAAATTCTAATGAGATGAAAAATAAAGTGTTGAGGGAAATGCACAATGTTCCATATGCGAGCAACCTAGGATATTATAAGACAATTGTAGTTGTAAGAAGCAAATATTTTTTCCCAGAATGAAAAAAGAAGTGGATAATTACATAGATAGATGTTTAGAATGATAGAAAGTGAAGACTGAACATAGACACCCAGTAGGGATTCTACAACCATTCCCCATTCCATAATGGTAGTGGGAAGTAGTTAGATTTTATTTTATTACAAAGATGCATAGAAAAATGAAGCGACATGATTCCATCATGGTGGTGGTGTATAAATTAACTAAGGAAACACAACTTATTCTAGTGAAGACTACACACAAGGAAACACATATTGCGGAGATCTACATAAAGGAAGTTGTCAGGTTACATGGATTTCCTAAGGAAATTGATTCAAAAATAGATCCAAAATTTACATCAAATTTTTGGAAAGGTTTGTTCAAAGGATTTCGGACAAATCTAAATATCCATACATCTTATCACCCAGATTCAGATGGGAAAATAGAGAGGAATAATAGAATAATTGAAGAAATTTATAGAATGTATGTGATGGACCGACCATCAAAGTCATAATATTATATTCATTTAGTTGGAATTTCTTATAATAATGGTTATCATACCTCATTGAAAATGAGCCCATTTGAAGCATTGCATGGAAGGAAGTGTAACAAATAAGTGAGTTTGGATAATCCAAAAGACATATAAATTATTGGGCCATATTTGTTGAAGGAAATGGAGGAGCAAATGGAAAAGATCAAGAAGAATTTAAAATCCTCCTAAGATAGGAAGAAAAATTATGCAGACAAGATAAAGTTTTTAGAGATTTTAAATTGGAAAAGCATGTATTTTTTAAACTGAAAGAAAAGAGAAGTTTTCTAAGATTAGGAAGCTTCCCAAAGTTGGGAGTAATATATTGTTGACCTTTTGAAATCTTAAAAAATATATGGCCAATTACATACATGATAGCACTTCCTGTATCTATGAGAGTGCATAGTTTATTTATGTATCATTATTACAGAAATATGTTGATGACCATAACCACATAATTGATTGGACTGTGATCCAAGTGAGACAAAAAGGGGATTTCTGGGTGGAACCAATACACATCCTGGAATGGAAATTCAAATTTCTCATGAACAAGTCCATAGGGATGGTAAAGTTTCAATGGACCTGCTATGGTCCTGAATATGCTACATGGAGCATGAAGAAAACATGCATGAAGAAAAACTGCAAAGTTTTTACAATTTTGAAGAAAACATAATACAAGAATGTAAGACTCCATTTTGGGAAACTAGAGTTCCATAACCACATATCAGATTCCTATCCAACCTACACTGGGGGCCCTAAAAAAAAATGGTACAACTCGATGGGCTGAGAGAGGTGTAGTGTGTACATTTCTTGGGTCAGTGCATTGAGAGGAATAAGAGATTTTTGTATGAACTGCTACTGGAGTTGTAAAATTGAAAATATTATTTCTTAAAGTATTGTGATGTAAATTTATATATATGTGTATATCAACATAGTGTGCACTAAAAATGAACACAATTGTAAGGGAGGGGAGATTTAACGTGCCCTATATAATCCCCATTTTAATTAATGCTTAATATAGGTATAATGTGTGGCCACGACCAAGAGATGTATATGCGAATAGTATTTCAAAATTTAATAATAATATGTGATGCCAGCTGCTTAGGGATATAGAAAAATATGGGGTATGAATTAATCTACAAGAGAGGGGAGGGTATAAGAGAATGTCTAAGAGGGATCTAAGGGGGAATTACCCATGTCTATTAATTTCCACCCACATTCTTAAATTTTATTATCATTATGTATTAAAATTCTATTTTCTAATTCAGTGTCCCCAAAGCCATTGAATGCATGTAAGAGGGTGGGAGTGAGAAGTCACATCTCATTTTTATTAGGAGCATGGCGGATGATTATAATTAGCTTTAGGAAATATCGTATTACTGAGGGGGGACAACAAATCTTTAGTGAAAAATTTATACCACTTTTAACCACAATATGTATTCTTTCACTTTAACAACAATGTTCATCAATATATCATCAATGTATCATCTGTGATTATATCCAATATATATATATATATATATATATAAGAAACATCACATCGAGAACACAATATGCATGTATTTATGTGGAAATCCAAATGGAAGAAAACCACATAATGCTTGCTTATATATATCAAGAATTCATTCATAGGAAGCACCAAATTTCAAATTCTCCATATGCAACTATAAGGAGGATACAACCCCCTATTTATAGGATCCAACATGAAGGAAGATACAATTCCTTGAATTCTCTAGCTCCAACTAGAATGAGGCTACAACCCCATGGGTTCTCCGGCTCCAAACGGAAGATGGCTACAACCACCTAGTTTAAGATCCAACCTGAAGGGAGCTCCAACTCCCTAATTCTCTGGCTCCAACCAAAAGGAGGCTACAATCCCATTCCCTTACCCCATCATGTCTCCCTGAAATATAAGTGTAGACCAAATATCACAGACTCTACCACTGTCATTGTCACTTTCATTGCCATTGTCACTATCATTGTCACTATCACATCAACTTATTCAACCAATCATTGTCTCAACCACAAAACCATATCCACTCTAATCTGCATGTAACTCATTCCAAGTTCACCAAGAGAATATCTCAAATCATATGCTCAATTCCACCAACACATGCCTCTACCGAGAATGTACCAACATCACCACATACCATCACAAGATATGTGTCTCAACCAGGTACCAACTTGTACCATGCATCAACCATGCATAAACCTATACCATCAACCATGTACCAAACATGCATAAACCTATACCATCAACCATGCACAAACCATATAAATCAACCATGTACATGTACCATCAACAAGTGCATTAACCATGCACCAAAATTGTATCACCACCTATACCACAACAAGTGCATCAACCATGCACCAACACATGTATCATCAAAACCTTTACCACACAATGTGCCAACCATGTACATCAAACACATACATCAACCATGTACATCAACACCATACAATATACCATAAGATATCATCAATGAAGTGCCTCAACCATATGCCAAGAATATATGTGCCAAATGTGTACCAAGCATATAACAATATCACCAATATGTGCATCTATCAATGTACCAATACCAATAACATCATCGACCATAAAACATGCAAACCATGTACCTCAAACAAGTGTCATGTCAATCATGGTATGTCTCAACCAACTACCATAAACCATGTGCCAATATATCCAAGATATGTACCAATAATGTATCTCAACATGTAGACTTCAATCAACATGCACCATACATCCAATGATGTACCTCAAGTCATATACCAAGGCAACCATGCTCCTCAATGTCACCAAGATACAACCTCATAACACAATGTACCAACCCTCAAGTGTGCACCATAACATGTAAATAAACCAGATACCAAGCTAGACATTGATGCTTCTAATCAATGTACCATACCATCATCAAAGTGTACCATATCCCATACTATCATCACCATGAAAGTACCATAACACCATAACCATAACCATTAAACCTTACCTATGATCATGTAGGTGTTCTATTTCTTTTTTTATTGACTTGTATCTTATTTACCTACCTCAGTAACTAGGTACCAAAATCCGTTCTCAATTCTGCAAGTGACTCACTATACAGACACTACCTGATCCCTGAGGATCTTAGTAATTATGGTTTTTCCAAAACCCTTTCCTTCTGCAACTTTGAAACTTTCACTCTTTTTTTGCACTTTCTTCACTGCCTTAGACTTCTCATTGTATTCACAAAAATACCAAAATATACCATAAAAAAATCATTAGACCATAACAATTCACTAGAATGATGTTCAATGTAAGTGTGTGAGTGTATCCTTATGACAGACATGTTGAGGTGTATTCATACTTTTACTAGGTAACCTTTTCCTTAATCTTAGGGCTTCTTGACTTTCTTGTTACAACTACTTTTCCCATTTACTCATTGACTTGTAACCAACTAGGGCTTCTTGACCATTCTTTGGGGATTCCATCTTCACAAGGGAATATCTCCCTAATCATGAGGAACCACATGGCATTCCACATACCAATGCAAATGTCACAATGTGTACTATCCATCTATGATAGTATTACCTACAATTTTTTTAGCCTTCATGTCGTTCTTCCTCAATCAACTTTAGGTCTAATAACCACACCTCTGAGGATACATATAGACTACATGTACCCAAATTACTCATTATCAATCTAGATCATATAGATGATAACCAATTGTCCAACGATTGCATCCATATCTTTGGGGCTTCATGTAGACTACATCAAATGTACCCAACTAACTCATCATCAATATGGATCATATAAATGATAACCAACTATCCAACGATTGTGTCCACATATATGGGGATCCTGGACTTCTGCAAGGGTTGATATCAATCTCTAAGGGTTGACGCCAATCCCTAATATCACTCTCCAAGGCTTGAAATAAATGACCACCAACTTTCCAAACCAACTATCCAACAATACCCCCCTTTGGAATTGATCGAAACACCAACATTTATGGAAAAATTGATGCTCCAATGCTCATGCTCCCCATGTGACCATTGATCCTCATCAATGTTTCTCACTCTCCCCCTTTGAAATCAATGAAAAAGGGTATCTCTCATTGGGAATGTTCCCCCTTTCTTCATACATGTGTTCTTTCTCTTCCTGATTCACCAAAGGTTAGTTTCCCCTGTCAACATGTCTCCTCCTAACATTGTACCTTCTCTAACCAATCATAGGAAAAATAATAGCTCCCCCTATGGGTATGTGTCCCCCTATCTACATGCTACTAATATTCCTTTATGTATCTCTTTGTCTAATGATTTTTCTTCTCTGCAAGATGTAGAACTACTTATGAAATTTTTATTTTCCTCTCTTCCAATGCTACTTATTTTCCATTGGTGCTTCCTCTTGAATTTCATTGATATATATAAAAATCACTCATTGTTTGATTTCTTCAATAACTTTTCATGTTCACTTGACTATGCTGTCAAATGATTTCATTCTGATGATATAGATTTTGATGAAAATTTATTTTTCCATGTTCTGCTATTAATTTCATTGCTTTCCTTTCTTTGACAAACTAATTCCATTGATTATGTGACCAACTCATAAATACACTATTATGCATATTCTCTGACCCATGATCTTTGTACCTACCAAGTATCTCACAAATCCATATTTGTCCATATGTCACAAACTTTCCATAACTATTCTACTCATCTATCCACACTATTAACCCATCTATCATTTTACTATACTGCAATTGATCATCACATATTCCTATTTATCATATTGAATAAAATATGCCTATTGATTTGATCTATATGATCAATAAACTATTTATGTCTGGTACAACAAATACTAAAGATATTCCTTCCTCTGCTATCTGACATCTCTAAATATGTCTTTTTAAACACTTCATACTGCTCAAAATATGGTTCTCTGATATTTAGTACCTACTGCCATGACTCCCCCTATTCAATATACATATTTACTAGGAGTCTCCTATCGGGTGGCTCATAAAAATAACTTCTCTGACACAGAGTAATCTTCCTCTTCATGTGTAGACTATTCATCTCTTTGAACTATGACTTCTTCCTTTATGCCTGTGGATTGATCTTGCACTACAATTCCTAAAATTACAATCCCATGAACATGTTCTTTATTCTCTTGTTCTTCTTTTATTTCTCTCACTATTACAAATCTTGCGATATCTAGGGCCTATTCTTTATTCACTTGTTCTTCTATTTTTTCATTTCTTCTCCAAACTTTTCTATGTCTGACATCTTCCTTTTTCCATGTAGATTTGTATTCATCTCATACTATTGTCAATCCCGAGAGTATTTGATCTTCCTTTACCTATTCTTGTTTTCTTTTCCAAACCTTCTTATATCTGATATCAATGTTCTCTTTCATAGAAGTATCCATCATGCTTCTACAATCATGAGCTATGTGTCCATAGTTATGGAATTTGTAACATTCGTTGTCATGTGAGGCCACATACAGTTTTCTTTCTTGATCATTTATTCCATAATCCCTTCAATATGAAACCTTATGCCCAAAGATAGTACAATAAAAACAATGATCATAAAAGAAATATACATACCTGGGAGTGAGTGATATTCTTTGTGGTGTAGTCCTTTTGAATTACTGCCTTGGCTGATCATGATCATCATTGATGCTTCTTTGTGGATTGAACGTGGAGGATATTCTTTTGTAGTCTTCTTCTTCAGTCTTTTGTACTTCTTGAATGTTCTTATTCAAGGGCTTGCATTCTTCCTTCTTCATTGAACCTTTAATGACTTCTGCATAAGTATTTGGCTTCTCTTTAATATTCCTTTTTGGAAACCTGGAGGGCTTCTCTTCAATTGATGATGTCGATGTTTCTTTCTCTTCAATATTCATGCTAATATTGAAAATTTTTACTCTTAACATGACAACTTCTTCTCCAAGCTTCTTCACCTCTTCTTCTTTCTTCGTCATCTAGTTCCTCATGACTTCCTCTATTCTCTTTTCTTCTTCAAGTTGGATATTCAATGTGACTATTTCATTTTCAAGTTTTATTTCTTGTTGATTGAACTCTGCTTCAAGATGACCTTTTAGCATCATGATCGTATGCTCGACTTCTCTCGTGTTGGATTTATGTGATTCTTCCATATTATTTAGTTCTTAATAGAGTGGATTTTTTTTCTTTTCTTCCAATCCTTAGATATTCAATTGCACTGATCACTTGTTCTTTGTAATCAAATTTTTCCTCTTCGTAATCTTGCTCTTCTAACTAAGTCTTACATGATGAGAATATTTCTTATGCATCTTCTTTTTCATTCTTTAAATATGTGATGGGAGAAGAATATATATTATGTACCTTATCTCATATTTTTTTAGTAGATGAAAATTTTTCACTTTGTCCTTTACTGAATCAAGTAATCCTTCCATCATTGAATCCATTGTTATTTTGTTGTTGTTCCTCAATTCCCTCTTGGATGTAGTCTTAGATTTCTTTGTATCATTGTATCCTATCACAATTGATTACCAAATGTCATAACCCTATGCCATAAAAAATGTTTTCATCCTTGCACTCCAATGCTCATACTTTAGACCACTCTGACCATCAAACATTGGTACTCCAGTCATATTTTACTCCATGATCTACCTTCCAGTGGTTAAACTATCTTCTAAAAGAACTTGTTCTGATACCAATTGTTGGATTACTAAGAGGGTCGGTGAATCAGTAATGAGCAATTTCTACCACTTTTAAACACAATATGTATTCTTTCACTTTAACAACAATGTTCAACAATATACCATCATTGTATCATCTATGAATTCATCCAATATATATATATATATAAGAAACATCACATCAAGAACATAGTACACCAATATTTACATAGAAACTCAAATGGGAGAAAACCACATAATGTTTTCTTATATATATCAAAAATTCATTCAGAGGAAGCACCAACTTCCAAATTATCTAGCTTCAATTGAAAGGAGTCTACAACCCCCTATTTGCAGGTTCTGACTCGAAGGAAGCTAAAAATCCTTGAATTCTATAGTTCCAACCAGAAGGAGGATACAACCTTCTGGGTTCTCCAACTCAAACTAGAAGGTGGATACAACTACCTAATTCTGCAGATCCCACCGGAAGGAGGATACAACCCCCTTTCCTTTCCTCGTCCTAATTCCCCAAAATATAAGTCTAGACAAAATTTTACGGACTCTACCACTATCCTTTCCACAAACTCCAACACTTCCATTGTCATTGCCATTGTCACTTCCATTTTCACTGTCACTCTCACTATCACATAATTTTTTCCAACCAATCATTGTCTTAACCACAAAAGCAAATCCACTCTCATCCACATGAAACTCATGCCAAGTTCACCAAGAGAATATCTCAAATCATATGTTCAACATCACCAACACATGCCTCTACCAAGCATGTACCATCATCACCACATACCATCAAAAGATATGTGCCTCAACCAAGTACCAACCTATACCATGTATTAACCATGCATCCACCTATACCATCAACCATGTACGTGTACCATAAAAAAGTGCATCAACCATGCACCAAACCTGTATCACCACCTGTACCACAACAAGTGCATCAACCATGCACCAACACCTGTATCATCAACACTTTTACCAACCATGTACATCCACACCATACCATATACAATAAGATATCATCAATGGAGTGCCTCAACCATATTCCAAGAATATATGTTCCAAATGTGTACCAAACATATATCAATATCACCAAAAAGTGCCTCTATGAATGTACCAATACCAATAACATCATCAACCATACAACATGCCAACCATGTACCTCAAAAAAGTGTCATATAAATCATGGTATGCCTCAACCAACTACCATAAACCATGTGCCAATATATCTAGGATATGTACCAAAAATTTATCTCAACAAGTAGACCTCAATCAACAAGCACCATACATCCAATGATGTACCTCAAGTCATATACTGAGGTCCTCAAACACATGCCTCAAGCATGATCCTGAATGTCACCAAGATACAACCTCATAACACAATGTAACAAGACTCAAGTATCCACCATAAAATGTTAATAAACCAGATACCAATCTAGACAACGATGCTTCTAATTATTGTACCATACCATCATCAAAGTGTACCATATCACATACTATCATCACCATGAAAGTACCATAACACCATAACCATTAAACCTTACCTCTGATCATGTAGTTGTTTTTTTGCACTTTTATCTGGCATGTAGCTTCTTTACTAACCTCAGTAACTAGGTACCAACATTCTTTATCAATTTGGCATGTGACTTGCTAGACAGACACTAGTTGAACTGTGAGTATTCCACACTTGAGAGGTATATCACAACTCATGAGGCTCTCAGTAATTAGGGTTTTCCCAAAACCATTGCCTGCTTCAGCTACAAAAATTTCTCTCTATTCTTGCACTTCCTTTGCTACCTCATACTTCCCACTGTATTCACCAAAATAAAAAAATAGACCATAAAAAAACCGCTAGACCATAACAATTCATGATAAATATGTTCAATGTAAGTGTGAGTGTGTCCTTATGAGATACTCCTTGAGGTGTATTTATAATTTTGGTAGGTAACCTATTTCCTTAATCTTATGGATTCTTTACTTTATTGTTACAACCACTTTTCCCTTTTACTCATTGACTTGTAACCAACTAGGGCTTCTTGACCATTCTTTGGGGCTTCCATATTCACAAGGCCATATATCCTTAAGCACGAGGAACCACATGGAATTCCACATACCACTAGAAATGAAATGATGTGTACTATCCATCTATGAGATTCGTACCTAAAATTTCACTATCCTTCATGTCGATATTCTTGAATCAAATTCAGGTCCCATAACCACACCTCCGAGGCTACATGTAGACTACATCATATGTACCCAACTAACTATTCATAAATATAGATCATATAGATGATAACCAATTGTCCAATGATCTTGTCCACATCTATGGGTCTTCATGTAGACTACATGAAATTTTCCCAACTAACTTATCATCAATATGGATCATATAGATGATAACCAACTGTCCAACTATCTCATACAGATATATGGGGCTTCAGGACTTCTCCAAGGGTTTACATCAATCTCTAACGATTGACATAAATCTCGAAGATTAGTCTCCAAGGGTTGACATCAATGAAAATCAAATGTCCAAACCATATTTCCAACAGGAAATATGTGAGTCAAGAAAGCAAGCCAAAGGAGATAAAATGTGTATGGGAAGTGACAACAATTTTAGATATTCATGATTTCTACATGAACAACAAAAAGAGAGAATAAAAGAATATCTTAGAGCTGGAGAAACGATGGAGGGGGGATTTTGGATCATGTTGGATATTTTCTAGAGCATATTTGGAGCATATTACTGAAGAGCTAGGTTGCCATGCATGAAGAGTGAAATCCTATGTAACTTGCATTATAACAACAAGTGTTTGTTTTTTGTTGGTAGTTTTCCTAGAAATGAGATCGATTGAGTTTTCCCAGTAGAGAGATTCTCAGTTACCTATTCCAGATAGAACCTAATAAATAAATGGGATTCCCAAGTGACTGATATTAGTGAAGAAGTACATTGCTTGGGTTGGGCAGGTCAAGAGGAAGAGAGTTGATGGAAAATCGAGATAGTTGTAGGATAATAATAGTGGTTTGTGGGATTCCTGATCTATGAGTGGACAATCAGAGACCAACATATTTTGTGGATTGTTATTCCCAAATCAGGGGTGACGTTTTGTTAAGATTTGGAATAGAGAGTCTACGATTTGGTTCAATATTCATCACAAGCAGCTGGTTGCACAACTAAATTAAAATATATGTGTTTATTTGTTTTCTATCTTGCATTATGAGTTTTAATTGTTTTTCATGAACTCTATGTATAATACTGATCTATATGCTGCTATAATGAGTTATTAGTTATATTCATGTGTGATTTTATCATGTTATAGATGAAATTAATTAATAGTATGAGATAATAGTTAAGTGCATGTGTGTAATTCATAGCTAATAAGATACAAAAAAAATAGTTAGCATAAATTTTTATTTTTATGACTTTTTTGCATGTAATGGACCTCAACTGGGATGCGGAACATTACATTCGAGACATTTATTTATCACTTTCTATTGAAATCCACTAAACCATGAGGTATGTGTTTTAACTGGCATATTGTTAAGCCCTAATATTGGTTCATTACCCCTTAATTGGGGCATATTACATTAGTAAT
>ML825841.1:0-11635 GCA_009831015.1 Picea engelmannii | reverse complement strand
ACTCTCCTTGTTACATGTGGCAACTTGTGCAGTGACAATAGTTCCTACCCTTATGGTTGCCTTAGTTAACACCTTAATTTTTATTTCGTTCCCATGCTATGATTTTATGTAGGCCCAAGAACCCTCCTTTAGACCAACTATGAATCAAAGTTGAGCCTCATTGTTCTCTCTTCATCTTTGTCCTAGCCATATCTCGAGTTGGTTCCCAATATTTTTATGTTACTTTATAGTTGCATGTTCATATTTATGCATATCTCATGGTTCCTAATGTTGTGCTACTATTTGTTTTGATATCGCTTATCTCCATTTCAATAACTCTTGACCTCTTACCAATTTTATTAGCTTTCTTCCATTTTGTGACCTTTTACCCATGGAGAGAATCACTACCATGAGTGGACATCACTTTCTAATACTATTTTTCATTCACTTTGAATATGTTGGTTCCATTAACTTGGAATATTGTGCTACTCATTCTCTTTGTATGAGCTAACTTTTCACTCTCTTTCATGCTTGTTAAGCCATGAAAAAGATGCCCCGATGGGCTAATGTTTACCTATTTTTCATGCTCGTTAAACCATAAAAAATACACCCTATCAAGTATACTTTTTAATACTTTTTGTATCATAGAAATTTATGAAAAATACACTATTGAGCATACTTTTATATATCTTTCACACTCATAAAACCTTGAAGGAGAGACTCAAAAACACAAAAAAGAGTGGGTGGGTTTTTTTTTTACCATTGATTTGTATTTTAGAATTTCTCGATTGTCAATTGTATCACCCTTGAACATGATACCTGTTTTCATCTTTTTTTTACAATTGGGTTATAACATTTCTTGGAGCCATAGAATTAGTATGAGTCATACTCCTTCAACTGGTTACTCTTCTAGTCACTATTGAGAGTGTTTCAATGCCTTGTGCATTTTCTCCTTATATCAATGATTCTCTTGATTCAATGCTTCCAAGTCATCAATATATCATGTTATACATTCAGGGGAAGCAATCATGAGCCAACCATCTACTTTTCTGTTGACGACCATATGTGTAGGCCATCCCTGTATCAGTTTTACTTGGTGATTCTATCTCTTCACAACATCTCTTGGTGTATGTTTCATGTCAATTTATGGGGGATACATTAAGGCCCTCCTTTTATGGTATTTTCTTATCGACATCAACAATTTATCTAGGAGAGGGATATAGAAAGTAGCTAGTTCCTTGGAGCTTGAAATACTTAGTTGTAATCTTCCTCATGATCATGAATGGGTTTACATAATTGAATCTTCATCTATGAGTGTTGAACATTAGATACTCCATTCACACATAATATATTGTACTAGGTACTTGTAAGTTTTAAACCTATAAAGTAAAGAAATGCATATAGATTCTTAAGAAAAACAAAAAATAATCAATGGCTCATACACATAGTACACAGAGATTTACGCTGGAAACCCTTAACCAAGATAAAACCAGTCTTCCTTGGTGTCGCACCTTTCAACTCTTTATTGTATTAATTTCACCATTTACCATACAATATATACAATGTTCTAGGTATTCTGTATCTACCAAAACCCTAATCCATTAATCCAGGATTAATCTAGAAAACCGCTAAAAATAGAAAAATCCGCTAAAAATAGCAAAAACCGCCCAAAACAAAATTTCAGTGTGTTGCCCTGAATGTTGTGCGTAACCAAGGGGGACCATACTTGGCACCCCCTGGGACCCCGCTATGAATCACCTAATTCACATGACACAAAGAGAAAAGGAAGTTGGGATCATCAGACGCAATTGTTGAATTTGATGCACCCACACATACACATGCAAAGAATATAACACATACCCAACATTCTACCACTTGTTTTTTTCTTTGCATACAAGGGCTCATAGGATTATATAGTCAACAATACAGGGCATAAATTCCCATTGTTACTCTACAATAGGAGAGACTTTATGTGCTCACAGACTTTGTCAATGAATCTGCAACATTCTTCAACGTGTCAACCTTTTCCAACAACACCTTCTTTTCTTCAACCATGTCTCTCACAAAGTGATACTAAACATCAATATGCTTTTTCCTCGGATGATAAGTTGGGTTCTTTGCCAGGAATATTGCACTCTATCTGTCACAATCTAATATCACTGCTTGTTGTACCAACCCAATACCTAAACACAATCTCAATAACCATACTGCTTCCTTGCTTGCATGAGTGGCTGCCATGTATTCAACTTATGTAGTTGAGAGTGCCACCACAACTTGTCTTTTTCTCATCCAATGGATTTCTCCTACAAATAGGTTAAACACATACCCACTTGTAGATCTTCTACGATCCAGATCTCCATCCTAGTCTGCATAAAAAAATCCATGTATGTCCACCACTCTATCCAATATTGGTCTTCCTTGTTAGCACAATCCATAACTGGTAGTGCCACGAAGATACCTGAAGGCCCTATTTACTGTTGTCCAATGCTCCTTCCCTGGTTTTGACATATACCTTCTCAAAACTCCCACTGCATTTCCAATGTCAGGTCTAGTACATACCATTGCATACATCAAACTGCCAACTGAACTGGCATATGAAACATGGTACATGTCCTCTTCTTATTCTTGTGTCTTGGGACACTGATCCAGAGATAACTTTACACCTATAGGAATAGGAACCTTTACTGTTTTACTTCCATGCATATTAAACCTCTGCACTATTGTCTCAACATATTTTCTATGATTCAACGAAAGTTTATTGTTTGCATGATCTCTTTTAATCTCCATTCCCAGATTGAAGTTAGCAACATCGAGATCCTTCATGTCAAATTTGTAGGATAGCTGTGATTTCACCTCCTTTATAACATCCATGTTATTTCCTACCAGCAACATGTCATCAACATACAAAACTATATAAATGAAGTGATTGCCAACCTGCTTGGAATTTACACAGTGATCAACCCTACTTCACAAAAATCCCAATCCAAGGATGTATGTGTCAAAATTTTGGTACCACATCCTAAGTGATTTCTTCATACCATATAGTGACTTATTTAGCTTATAAACTAGCTCTTTCTTTCCCTTCATTACAAATCCTTCTGGCTTCTCCATGTAGATTTCTTATTCCAGATCCCCATGTAGGAATGTTGTCTTCACATACATTTGTTCCACTTCAAGATCAAAAGAAGCAGCAATAGATGAAAGAAATCTAATAGACATTAACTTGGAAACAGGAGAAAAAATATCACCAAACTCGATTCCCTCTACCCGGGAATAACCTTTTTCTACTAGCCGAGCTTTGTATTTCTCTACTTTTCCTTCTGCATTAAACGTTTTCTTAAACAACCATTTTCTACCAACATATTTTATTCCACATGGCAAATAAACTATATCTCATGCCTCATTCTTATCCAAGGCATCCATTTCTTCAACCATGGAATTCTTCCATAGTTTACTATCCTATGAATTCATTTCCTCCATGACAGTTATGGGATCATCATCAGTAGTAGATAAATAAAAATTAGAACGAAGATCAAGTGGACTATACCTTTCTGGCTACCTTCTTTCCCTCACTGATCTCCTCAATACTAGGGTATGAGTTTCTTCTTCTTCTGCTTCATCTTCTTTGGATGATTTAGATTTTTCATCATCCAACTCAAGCTCTATTTTCTCAGGTTTGTCTTGCCTTGGTAGGAATTCTTGTTTGGATACATCTTTTACCTCTCTAAAAACAACATCCTGACTCTATACAATCTTCTTAGTTTATGGGTTCCTAAGATTATAACCTTTCACACCATCTTTATAACCCACAAAGATACACTTTTGAACTTTATTATCCATCTTACTCCTATTTTCCTTTGGAGCATGTACATAAGCATCACAACCAAACACTCTGATATGTTCAAGAGAGGGTGTCTTACCAGTCCATACCTCGTGTAGAGTTTTATCATCCAACATTGATGAGGATGATCGATTGACCAGGTAACATGTTGTACCCATTGCCTCTGCTCATAATTCTTGTCCTAAATCGGCACCAATAAGCATGCTCCTTGATTTTTCCATCAGTGTCATGTTAATCCTTTCTACAAATCCATTCTGCTGAGGTGTGTATGGAGTAGTCTTTTGCCTTGCTATACCACACTTCTTACAAAATTATTCAAATTCATTTCCATAGAATTCTCCACCATTATCTATCCTCAATACCTTTATTTTCTTCTCTGTCTGATTCTCTATTAGAGCCCTAAACTCTTTAAATTTATCAAATACCTCAGATTTCTTTCTAAGAAAATAAATCCATGTGCTCCTTGAGAAATCATCTATGAATGAAACATAATGCACAGATTTACCTAGTGATGGAACAGGCATAGGTCCAAACACATCAATATGTATCAACTCTAAGATCCCCTTTTCTCTTGTACCAACAGATGGGAATATTACTCAATTTTGTTTTCCATCTATACAATTTCCACAGAAGTCAAAATCTAGAGTGCAATTAGACATACCTTCAACCATACCTTTACTGTGTAGTGTTCAAAGGCCCTTTTCTCCAACATGCCCCAGTATTTGATGCCACAACATGGTATTCTTTCCAGAGACAATATTGGTCTTGTATTATTTATTTCTCTTCTCAGGGACAACAAAAATGTTACACCCATTAGTATATGTGATTCCCAACAACTTGTACAAATTTCCACACTGAACTCCCCTCATCAACACCATTCCTCCTCATAACATCTTGCAAGTGCCCTTTCCAAATACAGTATCCACTCTTGCATCATCCAACTTGCTTACAGATATTAGGCTCTTGGCTAGTTTAGGAATGTTTAGAACCCTAGGGAGAGTTCTAACCCTTCCATCTTTTAGAAACAACTCAACCCTTCCACATCCCATGATTTTGGTTGTTGATTCATCTCCTAGGAATACATCACCACCATCATTTTTTTCATATTCACAGAACCACTCCTTGTGAGGATTCATATGGTATGATGCACCTGAGTCGATCAACCATACATCACGGTCTGCATGTGCACCTAATATGATACAGCTTCTTTCGAAGAAACAAATTGTTTAACACAGACTTTGATTGATACAAATTCCCTAACTTATCCCATAGTTCATTGGTTATATATTCTCCCAAGACATTCAACAACACTGAATCTGCCAAGCACAGTCGAATATTACTCCTTGCTCTTCTGTCCAAATTCTTCCAATCTTTCTTCGACATACCAGTAGGTGGTGTACTAGTAGGTTGTGTACTAGTCGTCTGTGTGCCAGTAAGTTATGTACCAGTAGGCTGTGTACCGAGATCCACAACGATCCATTTTTCTTTGTTTACAAGAAGGTCCTCCAACTTGAGCTTCCATAGATCAAATTTTTTACCGTTGAACTTATCTATATCAATTCTCTAAGAGATCGCCATTCCTCTTTCTACACTCGAATAACCACTGCAAAAGAACCCACTAAACCTAGGTTTATCACAAACCCAAGATAAACTTGATCTATCAAGACCGAGCCAAACCCTCAACAAAAAAGGCGTCCCTCTGAAGCCAAAAATGAGCTTTGATACCACATGTAAGTTTTAAACCTGTGAAGTAAAACAATGCATATAGATTCTTAAGCTAAACAGAAAATAATCAATGGCTCATACACATAGTACACAAAGATTTACGCTAGAAGCCCTTAACGAGGAATAAGCCAGTCTTCCTTGATGCCACACCTTTCAACTCTTTATTGTATTAATTTCACCATTTACCATAAAATATATACAATGTTTTAGGTATTTCGTAGCTACCAAAACCCTAATCCCTTAATCTGGGATTAATTTAGAAAATTGCTAAAAATAGAAAAATCCGCTAAAAGTAGAAAAAACTAGCCAAAACAAAATTTTGGGGCTCTACCCTGAACGCTGCGTGTAACCAGGGGGGGCATACTTGCCCCCCCTTAGGACCTCCCTAGGAAGCGCCCGACGCACACGACACAAAGAGCAAAGGAATTTGGGATCGTCAGACATAGTTGTCGAATCTAACGCGCCCACAGACACAGATGAAAAGAATATAAAACATACCCAACAATACCTTGGAGTCCATTTTCATTATCTATGATTCCCTTTTTTCATTATCGATGATTCCCCTCATGGTTGTTAATGGTATTAATCAACGAATAGTAATTAGACAATTTTTATCATGCTCGACATCAAATCATCTACTAAAAAGTCATAGAATCATACCATAGATTTTGGGGTGAATACCTTGGGTTTGGGGGCACGTCACACATTCATTATACCTCTCCCAAGATATGATGTATCATATCACTATTCTATGTGAAATTTTAAGACAACATGGGCACTCTCCTTTGTGATACTTGTCTTCCCGATGTATATTGTGACATTGATCCAAATACTTCTTCTACCTTTGATTTATGAGTTTTTGATGTATTTCACTCCTTTAATTCCTATCAATGCATGGCTAGTTGCATGTTGTGCCACTAGGTCTTACTAGTTGCTAGATACACCACTGGAACCACACAACCACCCCTGTAGTCTTCTAGATTTGATGAGTTTCGAGGAGATCAACTCTGAGATATGAGTTTTTTACCTCAAATGATGAACTTGGTCACTCATATTTGACTCATATTTCAGTAATTTATATAGGTATAGATGCATCATGTAGCTTCCTCTGTCAATCTATATAAGGAACACATTCCAATAGAGGAAGGGAGGAATATTTGGAGAGAAAACTTATGCTGCATATTTTCAAACAAACTGTTCTATAGCAAATCTTCATATCATATTTGGCCTTGCTTTTGTGAGGGATAATGAAGAGTTGGAGTAAGGATCTAGGATATACCTTCAATAGGGACTCAAGGTAAAAGAACTTGATTGATGTAATATTATCTTCACTTATTAATATATATATATATATATATATATATATATATATATATATGTATGTATGTATGTATGTATGGTTTTCCCCTTGATTGATTATTTGTATTTAATAATATATACGTGTCAATGGTAGATATGGTCTTTCTAGAGTACTAGATCAAGTTAGAAATGATAAATGTTTGACATTCCTATTACTTGAAGAGTTTGATTTTGGTATTGTTTTTTTTTAATGTGTTGGAAGCATGTTGTAGGAGATGGAACAAGATTTATGGAGTTGCATCAACTAGGATTACGTGGGGACAACTGTTAGGAACAAGGTATGGACCATCATTTTTCCTTTCTTATTTCATGAATTAGGATCACATATGCTATATGTAAAGGTAAATTGCACTATTGTATATCCTACAGTCTATCTTAGACCAAGGGAATATATGAGGGAGTGCTCATGTATTTGTTGGGGATATTCTCCATAACACTAGGGGTAAGGACACATTATTTAATTCATTTTCACATATTTGGAGACATATTTCACACTGTTAGGTATTTTGGATAAAGAAACATTGTTCAAGGTTCTTTCTACATATCTAGATCCATGTTTCACCTTTGAGGAGGTATTTTGGGTGAGAACACTTTGTTTGAGACATTTTCTACATATTTTGAGGAAACATATTTGAATCAGGATATTTTTTGTGTCATTATTTATACTCTCAAACAATGAAATTGATAAAGAATGGACATTTTAAAAAGATGTCATGAAATACAAATATGATAACTAGGAATATCGATCTATTTTATTCAATTGAAACAAAACTCTTGAAGTATTCTAAATTATAAAAGGAACTATTATTTATGAATTATGGTTTGATTTAAAGGATATAAATATAAGATAAGATTCATAAGCTAAAGGAATGGTTGGAAGTGTAATATTTCCCTTCCAAGACTATTTCAAGACATTTTGAAAGGGAGAATTTAAGGGATAAGTTCAATGTGATTTTTTCCATATCTCTTTTTCTATTTCATGTATGTTTAGGGTTTTTGCAAGGATTGCCAATTTTTTTTATGATAAAAAATAATATCTGATGAAGGGTAGGTTTTCTACAATAAGAAAACTTTTTGTTTGAGGTGAAATGGGCCTCTCTAACTCTTGATGTAACTTAGGAAAGAGTTTTTTTATTGTGATATTCTAGTTAGGGTTGTTCTCTCCATGTTTCATGGATATTATATGTAAGGAAGAATTTAAAGTGTAGAATGTTATGGCTGCAATACTACATATGTAAAATATTATGTAGAACATAAATATCTATCAAGCAATGGAAGAACAACAATGATATATCCATAAAAATACCAGAATAACACCAAAAAGAGGGCCTTTATTACTGATATCAATGTTCACTTGTCTCTTCGAGGGGGAAACCTCCAACAAAGCAGAGCTCTATTACAATAATATCCAATAAAAAAATATCCAATGCCTCCTACTATTATTTATACCAATTCTAACTTCTATGGAAAATTCTAGAGGAGGATATTTCTAGAAGAGAAAGCTTCTATTAGGTCTTCTTACATTGACTTATTCTCCTTTATTTATTAGGCCTTATTAACTAATGTTGGCCTTTATTACATAAGAAACATGCCCTAATAACTAATGACCCATGGAGAGGGGTTAATATCGAATCCTAACATGCCCTCACCCTTTAAAGAATCCTTGTCATCAAGGATGAAGGTATGGAAATTGTTGGAGTATGGTCATTGGTTCCTAGGTTGAATCCTATTGTGATGCGCCCTTCCACTGGATCAACACTTCCTTGATAGTTCTTCCACACAACTGAAATTCATGGTGATTAAGGACAATTTCTGGTTGGATCCAAAGGGAGCCTTGTTCATATAATTTTGAAAGGACGGTTTGGACCCTGCAGTTCTATCCTGCCACTTTCTTTAGATAGGAAACATGGAACATCAGATGGATTTTGGAAGTAGAAGGAAGGTATGATTTGTATCCCACTAAACCAATATGCTTGATGATCTAGTAGGGTCATAAAAATTGGGTTCCAACTTGTGATTTCCATGGGCTTTGAGAGATGTTTTCTTGTAAGGTTGGAAACAAAGAAACACTTGATCGCCTTCCTGAAAAACCCCTTCTGAATGATCTTGGTCCTCCTATTGCTTCATGCAATTTTGGTCCATGTGGAGGTTATCCTTCAGAGCCATGAGGGTGGTTGTGTGACCTTGCAACATTGTATCAATGTATTTGAAATTTGATGTGCTGAGAAGATAGGTACTGAATGTAAGTGGGCATTGGCCATACACAACTTCATATGGGGTCATTTTAGTGGTTGTATGATAGGAAGTATTGTACCACCATTCTTCCAAGGTGAGCCATTGCACCCACTGGTGTTGTTTGTTTAAAGAAAAAAACTGCAAGTAGGTTTCCAAATTTTTTTTGACCACTTTTGTTTGACCGTTAGAATGGGGATGATAGGTTATGATCATGTTCAGTTGGGTGCCCAAAAATTTAAGCAACTCTTTCCAAAATGTGCTTGTGAAAGTGGGGTCACGATTAGATACAATAGAGGTGGGTATGCCATGTAACTTGAAAATATGATTAAGGGAAATGTGTGCTACTACTGTCGATGTGAAAGGGTGGGGTAAGGAATAAAAAATTAGCATACTTGAAGAGGAAATCAACCACCACCATGATGAATAACGTGTTCCCATCTTTAGGAATACCCACTATAAAATCCATGGATATGTATTTCCAAATAAAATTTGGAATGGATAGGGGTTGTAGGGAACATGGGGACTTGATAGTTTCACATGTATTAAAATGGAAGACCTCACATTCTGTGACAAAGTGAAGGATATCCTTCTTCATGAATTCCCATAAACAATAACGACAGGCATGATCATATGTCTTTTGGAATCTTGAGTGACCCACAAGAGATGATGAGTGAAACTCATTTAAGAGCTTCATCTTGAGTGATGAAGAGGGTAAGAGAACTGGGTGATCCTTATATCTAAGAATATTGTCCTACCAAGTGTAGCCTATGGGGGGATTAGGGTCCTCCTGAAGGCRTTGAATTAACTTGGAGGTAKTTAGGTGTGTTAKCCACTTTTGGCGTACTTCATCAATCCAATTAGGGACCGATAAGGATAAGGAAAAGAGGGAGTAATCCTCCTCATGTTGTCTTAACAATGCATCAACTACTATATTATATTTTCCCTTTTTGTATATGATTTCTTAATCATARCCCAACATTTTGGTCAACCACTTATTTTKTTCTAGGGAGCATAACCATTGCTCCAAAAAATATTTCAGACTATGGTGATCTGTTTTGATCTGGGAACGATGTCCCAAGAGATATGGTCGCCATGTGTGCACCACATGGAGAATGAAAATAATTTATGTTTCATAAGTAGATCTTCCCAGAATGGGGCCACTCAATTCTTGGCTAGTAAAGGCCAAAGTTCGACCATCTTGTGTGAGCATCGTGCTTATACTAGTGCTAGAAGCATATGATTCCACCACAATTTTTTTTTTTAAGTTGGGAACTTCTAGGATAGGAGTAGTGCACATGGCCCGATTTAACTCTATGAAGGCTTGCTTAGAAGTAGGTGTCTAATGAAATGCATTCTTCTTAATAAGGTTGGTCAATGGATTAGAATTTTTCCATAATGGTGGAAACATTTCCTGTAATATTATGTGAGACCAAGAAAACCCCTGAGGCACTATAAGGCCTTGGGATATGGTCACTCTTGCATAACTTGTATCTAATTTGGGGTCCACCTTTACTCCTTCTTGGCCGACAATGTGTCCCAAGTATCCCACTTCGCTGGAGAAAAATTGGTCTTTTGACAAACAATTTGTTTTCTTGCAACAAGTGAAGAACTTTGTCCACATGAAGAAGGTGGCTATCTCAAGTGCGGTTGTAAAAGATAATTTCATTAAAGAAAACAAAGACAAAATTTTGAAGGTAAGGTTTCAATAATTTATTCATGATACTTTGGAAGGTGGATGGGGAATTGCAAAGGCCAAAAGGCATGACCAAGAATTCATAATGTCCTTCCTAATTTCTGAAAGTAGTCTTCGGAATATCAACCTCCTTCATTTGGATCTGATTATAACCAGAGCGAATGTCTAATTTGGTGACTACACAGACACCTTGGAGTTCATCCAACATATCATAAATCAAAAGATTGGAAACTTATCTTTGATGGTCAGTTTATGGCACATGCGCGAAGTACCTTCTTTCTTTAATACCATCATCACTAGTAAAGAATATGGGCTAGTACTAGGGAGAATTACCCCTGCCTCCAGTAAGTCTTGTACCATATTTTCGATTTGATTTTTCTGAGAAAATTGATATATGTATGGAAGTACATTGGGGGGTTGATTTCTAGGAAGGAGAGGGATGCTATGATGATGCTCACCCCTGGAGGGTAGTAAGGTTGTGGGAACCTTAAAGACCTTGGGGTATTTGTCCAAGATGAGTTGCAGAATAGGAGGAACTACCTAAGAGGCCTATTCAGTTACCTAGATGGCATTAAATTGAGAAATCACACCATGGTTTCCTTTCTTCAACAAATTTTCCAACCTGTGAAAGATTATGATTTCAAGAGAGCACGCTTGGAGACCTTGGAGGGTATAGGAGTGACCATCTTGGGTGAATATCATATATAATTCTTGATAATACATTGTGATTGGCCCCAGTGTTTGAAGCCATTCCACTCCTAATACAATATCACAACCACCCATGGAAATGAAGAACATGTGGG
>ML825839.1:65354-76422 GCA_009831015.1 Picea engelmannii | reverse complement strand
TCATACTGCTAGGTACCCATGAACATAATGGGTTGGCTCGTGATGAGACCCCCCATCCTCTTGGCTAGGTCTTGTTTTGTCATTTTTCTTCGGGTCCCTCTTGTTTCTTGTTGAGAGGCTTTTTATTGCCTTCTCAGGGATCCATGGGCGAGGCATCTCTAGGTTTTATTGTTTATGGCTTTTATCTTTTACCAACTGCTTTTACCTACTGGGCCTTTAGCCCCTTCTTCCCACAAGATAAGGTGTAACCCCACAAACAGGTCATCCTAATGTCAGGACTAGGGGAATGGGATAGATGAGTGGGAGATAAGATGTAAGAGTGATGATATGATGGGAGCGGACGATGGCCCTTCAAAATCCCCCCTGGTGGCTAACCAAAACCTATGGGTACAAGCTTTCTAGGGTACCCTGTCAATCCCCCAAACCATGGTCAAGTGGGTTAATGTAAGATCCAAGCAGTCGTCAGAAATAAAAGGAATTTGATGCATATATCTGAAGGTTATAATGACCAAATATGACACATACCATGATACCTGGACCAATTACCTCATGGAGCAAGAGTCTTCTCCGATACAAATCCAAGTCGAAGGTGATGGATGTTGTTGCTGCTGACAGGACAAGTCTGATGAAGAAGAAGAAAGATGGGCCCTCCAGGGCCATGCTCAGGTCAATCCTGCGCTCGATACTCCATGTCTAGATATGATCTCCTAGTTATCCCTAGAAATCGGAGATAACAGAGACCCTTCTCACCACCACAGAGGTCAACATTTTCAGATGGCATCCACCACACCAGCTAGCTTCCGAGAGGCACTGGGCCTTGCTCCATGATGTACAAGTCAGGTATTATGGTGAGTGTCATTTCAATATTTGAGGCATTTTGACTATGTTGTATCTTAGACTGCTTTAGATTTCATGACATATGCTTGCACATTATGCCTTTTGCCCTTTTTCACCTTGGTGGTTGACATTGTGCCCTAGTAAGTGGTCCTCCTCGGAAATGGGTTTGCTACTAGGAACTCCCTTGAAGAGCCATCGTACCGTTCTCAGCCATACTTACCACTTTCCATCACTTAAACCCCCCATTTCCTTGTCTCTTGGGATTTTAGGGTGTATTGACCCAAGAAGGGGTTGTCCCTCATTCTATAGGAATGAAGGGGCTGAAGGCCCAGAGGGATTGTTGTTGGCTAAAAAAGGATAAAAGCCAATGTATAAACCTTCCAGATGCTTCGCCCAGGGATCCCCCAAGAAAGAAATGAAACGCTTCTCTGTAAAAAAAAGGGGGACCCACAAGAATAAATGATAGAATGCTTAGGGGGTTAGTTGGAGGATAGGAGGTCTCATCACGAGCTGACCTATCATGATCATCGGTATCTAGCGGTATGACATTACCATCATCTGGCCACAAAGCCAAGGCAGTGGCTCTCAGTTGCACAACTGACAAAAAGGGGGTCTCATCACAAGTCAGCCTTCTCATTTCCTCAAGGTATTTGTGAGTGACACTATCATTATTTGGACACCACGCCAAGATAGTGGCCTTCAACTCGTCCTTTGAAACATGAAAGAAACAAAGAATGGAAAGAGGATGGGCTCGAAAAAATTGCATTGCAAACGAAGGCGCCACACACCCTCTACAAAGGCACCCATGAATGATACACTACAAGCCCTTGTATGTCATGAACCCCATGCCCATTGAGTCTTGATCCTTGACCACTTCATCCACTTTACATGGCTTAGAGAGGGATCACTTGGGAAACACTCCTTGACTTAGGAAAGATCTACCCAATAGGACACCTCGTCAACCCTCCCATATCCAAGCTTGGCAAGTTGCATAATGTCTTTGAGCACTTACTTGTTTGATAGGGTAATCTTTAATGCAGATGCTTAGGTGGCTCATTTATTGATTTGATTTACTCATCATGATATTTTGACTTCAGACTCTTGGAGGGCATGCTTATTTGTCTTTGCAAGACCTAGTTGGTGGACAGTTTTAGAGGAACAAGCCTAGCTTGGGCTTCCATGGGGTTTGAAGCCCACAGGTTGGATGCCAAGGGCCTGTATGTCGGATGAGAGAGACATACCTTCAGAGGCCTAGAACACATTGTGGACGACATGAACTAGCCCTTGCATGCCAAACGTTTTTCCTAGGAGAGGCAAAACACCTCCTTTGGAGGCTTGACCTCATGCTTGAGAGGCTTGAGGTGGTGATGACTACACATGGTACATTTTGAAGGAAGGATCCCTTGGATCGTGAAGTACAAGGTTGGATTTGAGACACATGGCCTTTGGAGGCCCAACCCGTTCATCTCCAACTCAACATTTGACCTAAAAGTGCCAAAACATCCCTCCAAAAGGGGTGATGTCACTCTTAAGGTTTTCATTTGTGCAAAAAGTAAAAATTAGAATGAATTGTTTAATATTATTTTGTAAAGGGGCAACATTAGGGTTTCTCACCCCTAGTCTTGTGGTTTACCCTAAAATTATGTGGACAAACTGCTTTAGTTACATTTTTTATAAATAGAGATCATAAGATCTCATTTTAGATCATAACTCTACCACTGTGAGAAGTATTGGACTGAAATTTTCGCTATCTTTGGCTAGTTTCTCTCTTGTGATCATGTATGGCTATATTCTTGGTTATTGGTTGATGGAAGTGATGTGCTAGCCTTGGAAAGATCTTCTTTGTTATTGTGGTGGTTTATCTTAGCAGTTTCCTTGAATTGGTAAGGCATTTTTGCATTGTATTATCATTTGTGTTCAAGACAAGGTTATTTTGCTAGAGCTAGGTGGGAAGTATAAGGGCATACACCCCCACCTTAGCCTCCATCATCTTATTCTTAATTATTGTTGATTTAACAAGGGTTTACTAAGAGAAGTATAAGTGCATACACCCTCTTAGGCTAAACCCTAGCTAGAGATACTTGCCTTGGGGAGTAAGAGGATTTACACCCCCAAGGAGGTAGTACCTCTAGCTCATTCTTTGCTTGACTCCATTAACCCAATCATTAAAGGCACTGACCATTACTTGTTGCACTGGAGAAATAAATTGTTGCCTTGGTAAACGTGAAATTTTCAAGTTTTGAAGTTGTCTCTTTGGGAAGTTGTTCCTTGAGCCTTTTCGCTCTCTTGCCTCATTGAGGCATCCCCTTTCAACCATTAATTCTTGCTGCTGTTACAAAACTAACCTACAGCCATAAGGCTACAGAAAATCTAACCCTTTAACCCCTAATAACTCCTAAACTAACCCTAGGACTAACCCCTAATTTTTCCCTAATTCTCTACTAACCCTAGTGCACTTGTTGAGCTAGTTAGAAATAGTTTCAGTCGCTGATTTTTCTGCTATAAAGCTTGGTTTGCTACAGTTGTAAGGCTGATAAATATCACAGCAGTAAGCTTTTGTTTTCAGCCTTGCTTTCGTGCAAAAGTATTGTTTTATCATTGTTGGATTGAGCTCGCCTTCACTAGCTTGTCTCTTGCTTATTTAGTCATACTTTTAGCACTTATTTTGCAGCCTTTACTATCTTTTATGAGCTGATATATATCATTTACTTTTGCTGCAATTAGGGACACCAAGCTTAACTTGCTTGTCCAACTAACATATTACAAGCATCCTTGGTTTTCATTGTGTCTCGGGAAGGTACGTTACTCTCGGCAGATTACTCAACTCACTCGGCAACCCTTAAGCCTTCCCAAGACTCTTTTCCAAGCTCTTCCTACCATTTAGAATTGACCTCTAGGGACATCCATTCATACTTATCATTTTCCATCTCAATCCCCCCTAGGGTCACCGGGATTCCCCCCTGGAGGTGACTACCTCACCTCTAAAGTGACGGGAACACCTGCCTAAGGTGACAGATGGTAGGTGCTCTCCTAGTTGTCGCCAATTGGTGGTTGGGTCGAGCTTTGCCAAACCTACAACTTGTGCAATAACAGTACACAAAACCAAAGATATGGAAACAAAGTGCCAAGAGCATAGTACAAAGTTGTAGTAAGAGATAAAAAAGTGTGTGCGAGCACCACTAAGAACTAGAACCCTTGGGAGAATGCCTCATATGGTGGTACCCAAATGTAGCCTACAATAGCAAGGCAACAAATATATGTATTTCACACAAAATGGCAAAGGAGGAAACACATTAGTGTGGTGGAGGAAACGAGAAGTTAGAAACATCCATTAGATTCGCAAAGCATAGTGCAAGTCCTTCCAATCAAGATATGACAACTACTTGTCAACAATAGATGTGGGGTCCTACGGTCTCCTGGGAGGATATGATGTTATGCGAGAAGAACGACAAAAAAGCATAGATACCAAATTGTTGGTAGACCAAGACTTTAATTTAGCTTAACCAACAAAATCAAGACACGTGGAGATAAATTAAGAGCACTCAAACAACTCATTGTGAACACCTTCCATATGATGTAAATTTATATATCCTTTGCATTATACAACCTTCACAAGATTTTCATTGTTGCCAGAAGCATAATTCTCTATGAATGAGCATTTTACGTTAACACTAAGATACCACTAATAGTTTCAGAAGAAAGGGTCATAGGACTAACACATAGGAAACTAGACAGAAGGATTAATTTAGGGGACTTCCATTTTCACCATAGAAAAGAGTTCAGTGAACGATATATGAGGGCAAAGAAAGGACATATATGAAGTAGATAATTCTTATTAAGGATAATATCAATATTTCATGTAATTCCCACTCCATCAAATCTCCAAAAACAATGTTGTTGCAAAGCAAGCCATGGCCCATGGACTCACACAAAGTTCATGACAAAAAACTTGATGGGAATAAAATAAAACTACAAGAAGTATACTAACGACAAACAAATAGATGTAGTTGACCAAACTAAATGCAACATAGAAGCATAACAACAAACAAATCCCACAGAGAGCTAACAAACTAATCATATGATAATCAAATACAACTAGATAAAATTTAATTTAATATTGATTTAAATATTAATGTCAACCAAAATAGAAGTTAGGGCAACCAAAATCATGAGTCATAAGTAAATCATAGATCACTAAAAGGCTAATTATGGAGAACATTACGAAAATAAATTAAATGATTCTAAAAGCAATTAAAATTTCCTCCTATTCTATTGTCACTTTGCTTCACCTATTCCTCCTCCTTTTTATGCCACCACACTATGCTCGATAGAGAACCCACACACCTTGATTCACTTTGAAGTTGAGTATGTAAATGCCTACATAGTCCATCTTTCCTAGCTCATTCCTCATTTAAACCTCCTTGTCCTTTGAAACAGTGAACAACAAACATGGCTCACTTTCAAATGCTATGTGGTACACTGCCATAGACTCTTACCCCCATACCATCAACCTGAGGTAATTGCCCCATGAATTGCAAGTTTGATGAATAATGTAAGGCTACGAATAAATATCTTTGGTTTGTCCTTATCCATGACCCTTCCTCTATCCCATCCACCTGAGAAGAATATCATTGCCTGCTTTGACATAAAAAACATAGTTTTCTTGCTTCAAGGAAATGTGAGCTCCTTTGATCCCTTCAATATACCCTCCTTCGCAAGAAAACTCCCCTTCCTTCTAACATTGACTACCAGGGTTATGTTCCACATGATAGTCCCCTCTATGACTTACCAACTCACAAGTTTTGGGTTCAAGCAAACCCACTAACAATGAGGGCTTCCAAGCCAAATTCCTCAAGCAAGGTATGGATTATCTTACACCCCACATTGTCAATCTCTTCAATAAGGTAGTTTGTTTGATATTTCCCCCATGGTGATCACAATACATCATCAACCCAATTTTTAACCCGGTTGACAGTTCAAGTGCAAACAATTACAAGACCATTGAGATTGGGCATAAATGCAAACTTTATGCCCCTATGAATATCCAAATATCAAACTATTTTGAGAGGAACAAACTCAAGGTTCTAGGCCAAGTGAGGTTCTAAAATAGCTACTAAACGATGGAACTCACATTCACGCTCTGAGCTATTATTTTGGAGGCTAGGCAATGGTCTCTTGTTGTTTAGTAGACTTTCAAAAGCTTTTTGACTCTGTGCCAAGGGCATCCCTATTCCATAGAGTGTGAGACACCGAACTCCCTGGTCATCTCATTGTGGTTGTCTTATGGATTTAAGAGATAGTTATAAGATGACTCCACACAAAACTAGGATTTTCTAACTTCCTGAGCAACACCATTGGGAAGTATCTTTTAAGCAAATGGTAGTCAACCTTAGCAAACAAAAGGTCATGCTCTCTATAACCTCCAAGAAATATCCGAAGGATTTTCACTTTTTTTTCGAGGGGGTAAGTCACAGTAATCTCTACTTTTCCACCTATCGTTGTCTGTCCTAATTGCATTCAATACCATTGGATACAAGGCCTCAAGGTTCTTGGTCAGCTGCAAGTTTTCTCCCACCACCTATAGATCAAGACGAACCACCATATCAAACAATCAAAGACAACTTGTCATTTGCACAATCTCCATGACATCAAGTTTGAAGAGCAATTTATTTTCATATGTCCCATATACTATGAGATACAAGTGAGGTTTCACTACTTGCTATGAGAATTTGGGGGTTACATAACGATTTTCTTTTGCTACCCTTATCAGAAATGACTAGCTTTACACATCCAAGAGGCCATTATCAATAGATGAGAGACTTTGTGCGACCTCTCGAGCATTAGTTTCCTTAGGCTCATTACCTCCTCCTTTCAACCTATATCAGCTACTACAGGCAATACATGCCAGGTGAATTGACCAACCTTGGATACTGTTGGTCGCAAATTTATGCAGATAAAGAAGGTTGAAAATCAATAAAGAAGGTTGTGCATTAGCCTCTTCAAAATGTTAGACGACGAAAGTGATGCCTCTTGTCCTCCTCCGCCTCTCTTTCTAGTTCCACTCCTGCCTCCATTTCTAGCTTGAACAAGAGTCTCGTGGTTATCAAGGTTTACACTTTTGTCTTAGTTGTCTTCTCTTACGCTTACCATGGTTTACACTTAAAAGGAATATTGAGTATACCCTCTTTCTTCTCTCCCATTTATTACATTTGTATCATTTTACTATGCTAGTTTTTCTTTGTTTTCAGGAGTGTTTACTAACACTCCCATAGTCCATGGATGAATGATTGTACTTTCTAGTCCCATTGACCGTTTTCCTTGGTCGTTTATGGACATCAACAAAATGATCTTATCTTATTTCTTACATTTCTCCTTTATTTCTTTGGTATTGTCCTTCCTTGTAACTTGACTCTTGAGAATCCCTCTCACTCAACTTCATGTTTGTTCCCACCCAATATGCATAGAAACAAACAAACATCTTCTAAGGGAGTATCATATCTATGTTTGCAAGGACCTGAGTTAGAGGCCTCTTCATTTTGAAATACTCCGTCTATTATGAGATCCAAGGACATTGTCAATGTTTGTTTAGAGACTCCCACAAATCCTTGAGGACTTTAGTATAGTACAAGGACTAGAGATCTCCAACATTGTTCCTTTGTGAGATGGTCCACTCCTTACGTACTACTCTTAGTGGCAAGTCTTCCCGAATTGCTAGCTCCAAAATCGTTCCCTCATACTTTCAACCTTTGGGTGATTCCAGCCACAAGAAGCATCGAACCAAATATCCTCTTGAGGTGAGTATGTGGCGTAGAGTTCATAGACCCCAACCGATGGATGACAAGAATCTCATCACCGATTTCCTTTTGGCCTTGGATGTTAGGAGAATTGCAAGATGACAACATTCTTGGTTTAAGGCTTATCTGGTCGTAGTCCATCATATACTTGAGGCTCCTCAGTGCCTGGCAATATCTCTATATAAACTTTTTTCTTGCCCTTCCAACTTATTTTTACAGTCGATCTAGCACTCTCAGTACATTCTATATTTATTTTGGAGATGCTTTAGCACTCCCTGTGCTCACTTATCTTATTTTTGCAGTCACAATGGCTGAGTTTGGCCCACAGTGGACATTAACATCTAAATTAAATGAAATTAGCATTATAGCAACTGAAAAGGGTAACAGTTGGTCTATCAACAGAATGAATTGTTAAAGGCCTTGTCCAAGAATTTATTAAAAACTTTATATTTATTGCCTGACTTTTCTGCCAATAGATCAAGGAAAAGAAAGACCCTGCAATCAAAATCTTATAATTATCAGTATATTTGTTGACATTGTTTAGTTACAACTTCAGCATCATTTATATTGAAGCCAAATCTCACATTGCAAGTGTTCTTAGAAAACAAAAAAGATGTGTTATTGCACATTTGAAATTTTAATTCACAATAGGCAACCAGCACATATAAATATTATTTCTTAATTACAGAATTACCTGCAATGGTGGCCGGCCACCRCCCAGAGCAAGAATAGTATCCCTGAATCTTTTACCTGTCTCCTTGACAGCCTGAAACAAAAAATCATAATTGTAAAAATTCTACAACAATTGGTATTAAAATAAGAAGCAAAAGTAGTAGGGTAGGAAAAAGAGCTTGCAATTATTAATGGACAAGCTCAATTAGAATAAGTTTTAGTAGACTAGTCCTACTATTGATCTATCCACCTACACATCCATCCATTTATCTAGACATCAGTCGATAAATCAATCAATTTATATATCTATCCATCTACCTATCCATCAGGTAGACAATGATTCATTCAATCTACCTATCTATAGTCACCCGATTCTTAAGAATTGTTGAGCATTTATTTGGGCAGCAACCTGCACTACTATTTCAACATCCCCCCTATTAGCTTTTTTCAGTCATCATACTTTAATGATAGATTTTGCCATCATGACAATTATGATCAGGTATTGTTACAATGTTTGATTTAAGAACATAAATTTCAGCCAAGGATTCATTCAATCTACCTATCTATAGTCACTCAATTCTTAAGAATTGTTAAGCATTTATTTGGGCAGCAACCTGCACTACTACTTCAACATCCCTCTTGGCGTTTTTTGAGTTATCATACATTAATGATAGATTTTGCCATCATCAAGGTTATGGCCTGAGAAGGTGTTGTGCATTTTTTTCTCCTACAAATGTAATGACCTGTAATAGAAGCCCAACAGCCTGCATAAAAGGACATTTTGAGGCAAGTCAAACAATATACTGCTACATCTTAGAAAGATGGCTTGGACTAGAGAACTATTGTGGGGTAGTCTGAACAGATTCATCCTTCTCCCCTTTTTATGAGGTTGGTAATTTTCTGGTCTATCTCTTTCATCGCTGAAAAGTTCAATTTTCTGGTCCATTTTCAAATCCTTTCCTTTATGAGATGATGCCATGAGGTATGATGAATGTAATATGGCTTTGTTTAGCAGATGCATTATGATGTACATGCAGTAGTTAATTGTTATTTCATGCAAATTTCATCACCACGAGCCATATAAAAAATGCCCTAGGGTTATGCATTCAGTTGGACAATTTTGCATAATAGCATCAAGCTAACACTGCCACCTAGATGATAAAATAGTACACCAATGCATATTTATTTTTAATCATTACCACTGCGATCAACTAGTCTAGTGCCTAGGTCTGCTTTATGACTTATCATTATTAAAGTCCATAAGAGAGAGAGAAAGATCAAATGGAACCACCACCAAACCCTAAAACCTGCAATAAGTCGACAAAAGAAGAGCACAAGGGAAGCGCACTCCTCGGCGAGAAAAGATGCCTAATCACAAGTGCTGTAGAGAGAGAAAACTGCGACCACGGCCAAGATAACCCCAAAACAGCAGTGCTAGTGCTGAATAGAAGTGCACTAGAGAGACAATCACAAAGCACAAGAGAGAAATCAACCCCTAAACAATAGAGAATGTCATAGATATAGGTTCCCTTAGGCTTAAAGCACTTACAAAAAAGATGATGACTATAGGCTAAAGGAGGATCAAGAAGATCACAAGATGATAATCTATAAATGACTCTTGAGTGTGTGTTTATATACAACTCAAGATGTCGGGTGCCCTCCCCAAGAGGGGTTATGGGCCTACATATATATTAACTAGGCCGGTCTTAGCCATAACCTAGTATTACAATAAATAATCATAAGTTGGCCTTAGCCACATACATTAATGATTAACATGGATCCATCATAGCACATGTAAGGATTGCACCGTTCTAGACACCCCCCTTAAGTTGAACAAGGTGCACAAAGAAGAATGATGAAAAACAAATGTGAGTGGGTTTATGGATATACCCAACTCAATAGAGTCAATCATGGATAATATAAAAAAGTGAGGGGGTTTATGACTACCCAACTCCAATACAACTGAGAGAGCTCAAATGTTGATAGATGATTAATGGATTCCCAACTAAAACACAACTAAGAGTGAGTTTCCAACTCGAATATAGCTTGACCAAATACCTCTTGACAGTGTGTGTATGGATACCCAACTCAAAATAGAGACAACCCTATTCACAACATTCCCCCTTCATCTAAACAGGAGGCCTTATAGAGAAGGAATTACATCACAACTTTCCTCGTTGATGTTGAAAGTGAGCCATATAGTAAAGATATAGTCTCCCTCCACACAACACAATTCCACAACATGGTGAAGGTGTCCTCTCATGAGGTATAGAAAAAAGATCCATTGAAGCATGCTAGTTGGCTGATGGTACAAAGGATGGCACACGTTGTCCTTGAAAATAAAGGTGTCATGTGTGTTTCCTCCCAGACCTGCACTTCCTGTGGTAAAGCCCCAACACACTGTTATCCCCACTTTTTAGGGATAACTAGGAGATTATGTCTCGAGGCCCATAGGTCCTAGACGTGGAGTACCGAAAGCAGGATTGACCTGAGCATGGCACTGGAGGGCCCATCCTTTTCTTCTTCCATCAGCTTTCTCTTGTCAGCAACAGCAGCAACGTCCATCACCATCAGCTTGGTCTTGTATCAGAGAAGGTTCTTGCTCCGTGAGCTAATTGGTCCAGGTATCATGGTATGTGTCACTTTTGATCATTAAAACCTTTAAATATATGCATCTCATTCCTTTTATCTCTAACAACTGCTTGGATCTTACATTTGCCCACTTGACCATGCTTGGGGGAATTGACAGGGTGCCCTAGCAAGCC
>ML825839.1:42374-61359 GCA_009831015.1 Picea engelmannii | reverse complement strand
AAGGGGGGTATCCCTAAACTAGGATTGCTAAAGCTTATGTAATGAAGCTCAAGGTGAAATGGAGAAGTTAACTTTAACAAACAGAACTTGTTATTTAAGTTTTATAAATAAGGTGATGGGTGGACCAAGACTAGTGCCAATCCATTGGGCAAGTTGAGTCAAAGGAATAAACTACGCAGGTTGTTTTCTTATGTGATTAAAAGAGAATAGAGTTGGAATAAGCAAGCTACCACACTCCTATAATGTTGTCCACTAATGCAGAAAATATTTTCAAGGAACCAAAATGAAGGAGTAAGTCAAAATATGCAAGAGGGTGTGTCTACAACTTGATCATGTAGATGGGAGCTAATTCTTAATGAAGAAGCAAGACATCCATTGACATTTCCGGCAATAAACAACAAAGACGTTTAGAAGGGAGATGAACCACCAATAGATTCTTCTAAGTAAGGAACAATGCAAAACATGTTTATCCCTCATGACATATTTGATCCAAACAATTTACCGCATATGAATTCAACAATTTAAAACCCAAAACATTATACCTCATAAGAGAAGTCCTTAACTTGCATTGCCTTCAAGATATTCAACTAAGCTCCAAGGGTGATCTCCCTAAATCCAACCATCATCAAAATGGAGAGAGCAAATCCTTATATAGCTTTAAGCTCAATCTCCCTTACAATAAAATAGTATTTGTGGTTTCTAGATCCACTTATTTCTCCTACAAAAATACTATAAAAACACTAAAAGGATTAAAATATTACATAGCATGGCCACTCAAGACCAAAATGCCCTCATAAAATACTAGAATAATGAGGTTACATAAGTGAGAGTTCCACATGTCTTCATCATCAAGCAACATGCTCATGCAAGGTGCCATTTATCCTCTTCTCCTTTGGAACACTTCTCAAGAATAACCTCCAACAAACACTATTCATTGAAATAATATATTTGCCAAGTCAAAGGAAGGAGGGCGCTCTCCAAGACAGGAGAATTCTCCTTGAGATTGTGAAAATGCCAAGTATCAATCTTCTACAAAGAGGGTACTCTCCAAGAAGGTACTTTAACAAACCATATAATGTGAAATATCACCTAAAAGAGGTGTGGCCTTGGGATGCGTGCAAAAGGTGGTTATGGGACCACTTTGACTATGCCATATAATAAAAAAATACCCCATTAGAAAATGCACCCTTCAAAAATGTGCAATGGGACTTGTTACGGTCCTTACACACACCTACCAACGTGGAGAAGTCTCCAACCCACTTGGTGTCGAAATAGGTGGTCAACATCTGGCTCCACATGAAGATATGTATCGTGTGGTACAACAAGTTTTGAAGGCCTCTTGGCTCAGCAGGGCAATTCTGCCCCATTTTTTGTAATCGAGATGTCCGCTCCCCTGCGTGGGATAATAATGTAATATGTTAGAATGGATCATTTTTAGGTTAGTTGCCTAGGACTTTATCATTAGGGAATTCCTTTCATCGAGTGTTTTTTTCCTCGGGTAATTAATCTTGCCTGCCAGACAATTTTAATTATCCTTGAGTTTTTCACTCACAATAATCCTTCAAAGTGGTAAAAGCGTTCTAATGATCGAGCCCAATAGGTGACTAAGGTTTAGAAGTGTTGTATATGACCATGCTAGACATCTCCTAGAGTCTTGCGGAATTTCATTAAGTTTTGATAGGATTTTTTTAATAATTAAAATTTCCAGAAATTGAGAATTTTTAATTATTTTTTATGTAAAATGTAAAAATTCGATCCTTGGGGATATTATATAAGGGTATGAGTACTCAAATCAAATGGTTCATGACCCCCTACACCCTTGAACCAAGTTTCATCTCAATTGGACAAGTTTTGTAGGTCTTTGTCCATGAGGAGTCCAAGTCAGTCAAAAAACAACATTTAATTGGCTAAAGGTAAAATAGCCAAATTTTGTAAAAGTGACTGAAGTCAGGAGAAAGGTGGGGAAATGTTTTCTAAAATCATTCCTAAGATAGGAGAATATTCTAAAGTGAAGGAGGAACCCCAGGGCAAGTTCCAAGTGTTTTTTGACTCCCCCTAAAGGAAAGTGCACCCCCACTCTTGGTGTGAGCATGGAAAAAATTAAAAGAAAGGGTGGGGAGGCCCCCACTCCTTGGTGGACCGCCCTTGGACCATGGAAATGAAGTTAGAACACTAAGAAGGGGTTCTCACTTCCTCATACCTCACCTCCCTCTCCTAAAGTGCGCCCCTCCCTCATGTTGTGTGCCCCCCTTGAAGAGAGCTCCCTCCATTTTGGTTGACACTTGTCACACATGCAAGGGGGGTCTCTCTTGCATTTCTCACTTAAAAGGAAGGCCTCCCCTCCTCTTTTCATCATCTATTTTCAGAGCAAGTCTATGCTGCCCAAATTTCTCCCATTATTCTCTCTCTATCTCCCATTCTTTCATTGTAGATCTTGTTGCAAGTATTTGCAGCAAAATTTTCTGATTAATAAAAGGAAGTTTTGGAGGATCTATGGTGTGCATTAGGAGTCTTCTTGATGATGTTTGTGGTGTTTTTGTGAGGTGATTTTTGTTGCATCTTTTTTGTATCTTTTGTTTTCACTAGTTAACTTGGAGACCCAAGCAAAGTCTATTGCTTGGGCATAATTAGTAGTAGTATTGCTATTAGTTTAGTGAGTGTTTCTCTCAAGTTTGCAAAGTATTTTACAAGCTTACAAGATGCTCTCACCTTCTTGTTGCATTGTGTAGCAAAATATACTTATTTGCAGGTCATCAAAGGGTTGGAAAAAGTGAATTTCAGATCTGGAAATTCACTCATTCAACCATCCAGAGCTTCATTTTAATTTCTGTTCTTATCTCTTTTCTTTCCTCTTTCATTCTAGCATACTTATCATCTGAAATAGTACTTTTAAATTACATTTTATGTTCAGAAATTTTCCTCTTAATTTATGTTTATGTACTAACAGAAATTAATCAAGTTTTTTAGTGTTTTGTAGCATTTTCCAGCAAGCTTTGCTTGCTGTTTTGTGGATATTCCCGCCAAGTCAAGGGGTAATGCTGCTCAATTTTGGTCTCAAAACACTCAAGGAAGCTTCCTTGAGTTTGGGTACCAAACCCCCTTCCTTCTCTAGTCTTTCTAAGCATTGTAAGCATCCCAAGAGAGTCTATTGGGCTTGCATTCTTTTTCCTAAATTAAATTTCTGATATTGTAATTTAGCATTAATTTGCTCACACCTTGCATTGTGTTTGGCTCAGCCAACCTTGAAAAATCGTGAAGGCTAGAGTAGATTTAATTTATGTTTTTACATTTCATTGTTTGCCCCACTTCTCCCATAAAGAGAAGGTTGTGAGGCTAGATTAATTCTTTCATTTCAATCATTTGATTTCACCCACCTTGCACAAAATCGGTAGGTTTGTCCTCCACATTGTGCCATTGTTGTGAGGTTGCAATTTGTTTATTTCTTTTTCCCACATTGTTGTGAGGTTGCAAGTTGTGTGGCTAGTATTGTTGTACTTTACTTTCAAGTTATTTCTTTCAATTTTATTGTGCCCACACCTTGCATTGTGCTTGGCTATGCCAACCTTGCAATATTGTGAAGGCTAAAAGTAATTTCTTGCTTTGGAAAGTAATCTAATTTGTGCCTCGTATTCCCTCCCCTTGCCACTTCGATGGACCTTGGGTAACTAAGAAAGGGCAAAAGGACCGAGTGGCTAGACTAATTAGGCACCCAACTTTTATTGTTTCTACCACCAAAAAGGGTGACTTGGGAGGCTACAAGGGCTTGAAGTCGGGGACGACTTCACGGTACTACATGCCCTCCTTGCTTGACACCCAAGCAATCTAGGTTGACATGTGGAGCTAGGGAAGGACCTTGTTTGTCCTTCTTCTTGAGCACCCAGCAATTCCTTTTGGTTGAAGGGATAACAATTAGGGGTAGACACATAGTCTAAGCTTGCATCTCTCACATTTTAATCCCCTTAACTCAAGAGAGACTTAAAATTTATTAAAATCAACCTACACCAACAATCAAGCTCTCGTCACCCAAATCAAAATATTAGGCTCTCGTCACCAACAATGTAATAGTATAGGTTTGGATCAACAACACTCTTGCTGAAACCCAAACTCATCAAGAATCCATCTATCTGATGTAGTTTCCAACTCATGGATGGTAGTTCAGATGGAAGTGCATCGGGCTACTAGATCAATATGTCTCAGCATAGTTCACTCCCTCTGCTTGTGAGAATCCTCTGACTACAAGTCTCGTTTTGTATGACACTTCCATCAGTTGCATGTCTTTCTGACTCTTGCAGAGTTTGTCAAGCCCAGATAGGCCTTTTATGGCCTACAGCAAAGTCTCTAGGAATAAAAAACTGGAACAACTAGATCAAATTGGATCAATAATTATCTCCCTATGAACTACTAACGGGGAGAAGGTATTTGTCTTTTCCTTCTTAAATAGTTTTGACTCCCTCTGAGTCAAGTGACTCCCTCTGAACTCTGAAGGAAAAACATCTTCCTTTGTTGTTAACATGCCTGGAACAAGGAAACAAGACAAGAATATCTCCTAGAGGAGATTCATGAGTACATCTCTAGAATCAAAACAGTTTAAGGATTGTTGTCACAGCTACAACACCTACTTGTAATGTAGCAACCTTAGAAATGTAGCATGATAATTAAAACAATCAAACCTGGAGTCTTCACTTCCAATGTGTTGTTTTTCTGTATGTACTGAGATCCCTCTGCATCCACGAGTGCACCAAGGGTTCCTTCCTCCTGCAAGTATCGTTATGACAATGATGCACATAATATATATAAGTGCATACCTGAGAGTGTACACCAATGGAGATTCTGCATGTTTATCATAGACTGAGAAGGTAAATTATGTTGTTGTACATCACTAGCTGCAAACCTAGTCTCCTAGAGTCAAGGGCTGCAAGTCTAGTCTCCTTACTAGGACTTGAATATAACCCATGCTCAAAAGTCACACCACATCCGTAAACACGTCCTTGATTGATCTTCACATCACCATGCAATCCTCAGAGTTACACTTCTCAACTCTGACTACAGCCACCTGTCCCACACTTGACTTATCTTTCAGATTGTCCTCAGTTCATTCTCAGCAATAGCTTCACCAACAGGCCTTAATTTGACCTCAAAACTGATGTCAAAACAGTCCTCAAGGTGTTGTCTAATCTGCAAACTTATACATGAAGTCTGCCTCAGATTTGTTGCCTATTTTGTTGTAGTTTGCTTTTGGATCTGCCTCAGACAGCCTTAGATCCACCCTCTATTACAGCCTCAGATCCACCATAGAACCGCCTCATATATCAACCTCTTATATCAGCCTCAGTTGTTTTCATAGGTGTGCCTACTCTGTTGTTCAAGGTTATTTAATTTTCTCCCTTTAACTGGGACTTTTCTTTTTAGAACATTTGTTCTAGATATCCTTCATAACTGTCTCTGAACAAATTTTGGACAATCCCATAACTACAGATGTCAAAAGGGTTTGACAATATTATACACAATATGTAGAAGAATATTCTTGTAGTCTGCCTTCCTTGACAAGAGATATTGAATCATTCATAACTGTATAGAGTCTTCAACACACAGGATTGTAAGGGCAATCCTTTAAAAGATTTTGACCATGCTCAAATGCCACAGTACTCTTCATGGCAAACTCCCAGATAAAACAACAACCAAATGTGTTCTTTCGGTCCACTGTACTCTTTGCTCAATCTGTATTGGCATATCCCTGCAAACTCAAGTTCACACTGGAGGCATATCTTAGGTCATATCCAACTGTGCCTCGTGTATATCTCAATACATGCTTTACTACTATCCAGTGAGTCTGTCTCGGTTGACTCATGGATTGACTAAGAACATTCATTGCATAGCATATAATAGGTCGGGTGTTAACCAGATACATCAATGATCCAAGCAGTTGTTGGAACTTGGTACACATGTGGATCAATCTTGTCTAAATCATCATCATTTATTTTTCGTCAAATCCATGACCATCGATGTAGTCATGGATTTGCATTCTGTGATACTGAACTTCTTTAATATCCCCACTGTGTATTTTCTTTGACTTAGGAAAAGTCTCATTGGTCCTCTGTCATACTTCTTGTACCAAGAAGTAGTGCATCATACCAAGATCCTTTATCTCGAAATCAGAAGTCAAGGCTTTCTTATATCCAACAACATGGCTTCCTGAATAAGTCATCAAAATCAGGGTCTCGTCACCAACAATGTAATAGTATAGGTTTGGATCAGCAACACTCTTGTTTAAACCCAAACTCATCACTTTGCTCATATCTCTCTTCTTCCCACTACTGCTCTCTCCCTATGGCAGGGCCGCAAACTCAGGACCCTGTCGACCTCCCTTGCCGGTCTTCTTTTTTCCCTTTTTCCAAAGAGAAAGATCCTCATCACCCTGCAATGTTTGTTGTTGTCCAGAAGTCTCTGATGTAAGTCTAGTCTTCTCCTGAACGAAATCATCCCACAGTCTCTCCCAAGTGGGCATGATCTCTCTGGCAACAATGCCACGAACAAATGGACCCCATGGTTTGGTGAAATTGTTTAAGGCTGTCCTCACCATAAAGTCTGGGTCCACTACCTCTCCAACAACTGCAAGCTCGTCTCTGATCTGGGTGTATCGTCCAAGGTAAGAAGTAATCGACTCATTCTTGAGAATGCGAATGCCCCTGAGTCGATCAAACAGAACCATCTTCCGGTTCTAGTTACAACTCTCATAAAGCTTGCATAGAGATGCCCACATCTCAAATGCATAGTCTTTCCCAATCAAGTGGGGAATGATGTGATCCCTCACTGCATCACACATTGTCCTCTTTGCCTTGTTGTTCCTCTTCCTAAACTCTGCTAACAAGACAGGAGCAGTAGCAGGAGGAACAGGAACAGGCGCCTCAACTATATCCCATAGTTCGAGGTCCTCTAAGACAAAGACGATCCTAGCCTTCCAAGAAGACCAGTTGCTAGCTCCAGCTAGCCTATCCTCCACACGCATCTGAGATGCTAGCATCACTGTCGACTGCACTCAAACTGATGCTACAACTGCAAAGGAACGTTGCCTCACTCCTGTCAACACAGGTGTGAAAAGAGGCAAACGAACAACGACCTCACTCCTAGCAATATAGGTGTGAAAAGAGGCTGACAAAATTTCCATTGACTGTCCTACAACTCTCCACAAAAATTCTGCCAACAAGCTGCCACTAAACACTGTGAACGGTTGTCCACAAAATCTGCCAAAAAGATGTCTAGGACTGTCCACAAAATGTTGTCCAAAACTCAGCAAAAATCAGCCACCAAGCTCTGATACCATGAAGATTTTCCAGCTCCTAAAAAGCTGCCAACTAGGTCTGTCTTTGACCTCAAGTTCGCTCTAAGTTTCAACTGTAAAACAAGGGTTTGTTGTTGTTTTATAACAGCCAACTGTTCAGGAACTTCATAGGTGTTTTGTTACGGTTACATAGGCCTTTTAGGTGCTCTAGCATGTAGATTTTGTCACCAAGATGTTAGCACATGCATACCATAAAATATGTAACACATCTAAAGATCTTTACCGCTGAAATAATGTTGTTCTAAACACTAGCATACATGAAAATGAACACAGGGATTTTTGGTCAACATGACCCTGGATAAAAACCCCCCGAGGAAAACCAGTTTGGAATATGAGTGTATATATGTGTAGAATAGAAGGTGGAATACAACAAGTACATGAAACAAATGAACCTGATACAATAGCAACTCGTCTCAAGCTGCAACACAAATCCAAGAGATAGAGATGCGCCCTAGCATGGTGGGCCCTCCTCACAAGTTGCCCAATCCACTTAAATGAAGCGCCCTTGCTCCTGGATACTCTAATGGAGACACCCTCGCACACAACTCTGAATATGTGAGATACCTCTCCACTGAAACTGTCCTCAAAGCAATCTGACCACTGCAAGACCTCCCTGCTATAAGTGTGCCCTCCTCCTTAAGTGCGCCCTCCTCCAAGCAAGATCAACTCCCACAAATAAATGAGGGTCTAAGCCTCCTGGCTACCTCCATGAATGGGGGTGCCCAAGCTTTCCTCAACCATAGCCACCATCCTCTCCTCAATGCTCTCTCTCAAACTCTCCAAGTGAACATAAGAGTGAATGAGCTTCTCCTTGCCCTTTGCGCCCCTCTTGAACCTCCATAAGGAAACCTAAATATTGGATGGATGAGATCATCCCATCTCATCTCCAATCTAAGGTTGAGATCATCCCATAATAATCTCGCTCAAAAACCCACTTTAGGTTAAGTTCCCTAAGTTCACTTCATGTCTCCTAATTCACCCACAAAGTGAATTAATAGTCATTTAGGCTAAAATGACCAAATTTCACTTTTGACTTAAATCTCCTAAGTCAAAGTGAAATTAGACATAAAGTACAACGCACAAAGTACATAGTACTTCCTACATGTGTTTAGAAGCTCACAAACACAAGGGGAACACTTCCCAATGTACACAAATCTCAACAGTAGGGTTGTGTCCTTTAGCAATAGTTGTGTCTCTTATATACTATATATGGCAATCTTATTGACTGCATATTCATCATCAAGTATACCACTCCTTTTATCAAATGATGTTTAATACTTTATGATATTAAGGGCTGGTCCCCTTTTCCATGAATGCTCCAGTGATAAACTGCTATGTTAATTACAGAAAATCATTCACTGGCTGCAGACATCCTCAAACAAGTGGACAGAACAACATAAGAATAGACTCAGAAAATTAATTGATCAACATGTTCGTGGCAATTATTCATCAAGCACATTCATTGTAATTGCTCAACACTTATTTCCCTACAAGGCTAACCATAATTTATTTTGTTCAATTTTTGTGTAGTCTAATTTGATTTGCATTGGCAAAATATCACAAGGACGCAGTTCAATTACATATATTAAAATTTTAGAAGTAATATGTCCACTCATCATAATTGTTGAATATATAATCTGAAGCTTTAACATTAATATTAATCAGGAAAATCCATTCAATAACCTTGATGCTCCAAAATTAACAGATATTTTTCTGTACACATCACAAAATGTTACTTGTCACACCCCCTTTTAGAAGATTCAAAACCTATGGTGATAATATAATACCATATTCCAGGAATAACAGACCATCTATTCATGATAAAACCAATACCTTCTCGTTTTCCAGTCCAGCATCTTCAAATGCTGAGAATGCATCTGCAGACAGAACCTCAGCCCACTGTAGCAAATTTGAAACAAGTCAGCTTGCTCTAGAGATTGAAATTCCAGTATTAAATTAAAGAGCAAGTGCATTTGAAAAAATACTATCCAATGAACAATTGAATATAAACTTATTTAAGAACAACGCCCAAGTAAGATATATGAATGATGATATTCATGTCACAGTATTTGCACTTCATGTCAAGTCAACGACTTCTACCAAGTAATAAAAGTAATAACATGAAATAGTCATTTTTTCATTTACCTATTATTATCTTTATTCAACTATTGGCTAGATACATGATTATTCTACCCTTCTTAAGATATTTCCCTCTCAAAGATCGTAATGTAGATAAGAAGAGATATCTTAAGTTTATTAATGTCCGACAAATGACAACAACAATTAAGCCAATGAGACTCAAAAAAGATACATACATAGTGGGAGTTTGAAAGAAGTTCCTATAGCTACGATATCCAAAGCAGATAAAGGTCCAAATACCTAACTAAAAGAAGAGGTACAAGGTACATGGAAAATGCTCAAAAACCTAAAGCGTTTTTGCCAAGATATTTGTAATTGACCTAATATTCTACATTTCTTGTACTTCTTAGGGGATATCTCAATAAAATAATAATTGTATAGAAAGATCATTTTGTTGCCTTGGTATGAAAGAGCTAATTATATTTGTACTCGAAAATATTGTGCCCGCATATCTTACTACAGGTTATTTTATAGTGCCTAGGATGGCTGAATCACACATAAATACTCACAACTTTAACATATACAAAAGCATACACCATAAACATGAACATGTGCAATTCCAACTTCAGATCTGACTCAGATCCTTCACAGCTAGAGCAAATCTGATCGACAACTACCTCTCCCACAGCTATATATAAATTTCTCTCTTCTTGATATTTCTTAGAATATTTGGCTGCCAGCCAAATGGCAACTAGCTAGTATATCCTGACAGGACCTACATTATATTTTCTCAATCATTCATTACACAAAGTTAATAACCGTTCAATTGGTATTATATGTAGAGACTGTTGAGTATGTATCAGTGTTACAAGAACCGAACCGGAACTGGTAAAACCGGCTGGTCCAACCAGTTCTGAGCCTCCACCGGTCCGAACCGCTCCATCAAACCGCCCCTGACCGGTTCCATACGGAACCAGTCGGTTCATTCAAGGAACTGGCCGATTCCGTACGAACCTGGTTTTTTTGCCTGAACCGGCTAGTTCCATGAAGATGACCCGTGGGTGGAAAAGTAGGGGGGATTTAGATTTTTTTTTAAATTTAGGGTAGGGATTCACATTTTTTTTTAAATTTAGGGTTTTTTTAAAAACTTTGCAAATTTGTGTATAATGGTTTGGATTCACATGGATACACATGAATATGTATTTGTTTTTCAAAATTTGAATATTTTATGTATTTTTAGAGACCGGTTTTTTCCCGGTTCCGGTTTTTTAGGTCGACCGGCTCAATGACTGGTCCGGTTCTGGTAACTTTGGTATGTATGCATCCTATTAGAGAAATCTGTCTGACCAGAATGTTGTCCTTGCCTCACCCACACACACACACACAGTTGGCATATTTTTATCTTCTATGGTTTGAACTAAACAACATCTTCAGTAACAACCATGTCTTTAGCTCACTGTACGAAACGAGACTCCCTTCAAATCTTTTATATGAAATCCATATAATTCATAGACTTTAAGAAAGGAAAATTAAAAAATAGATATCCAGAGTATTCTTCTAAATTTATAGGGTCCCAATATTTCAGTGCTAACATTACCTTCTTCCCTCCTTTCACTGATAATAGATGTAAGGTTTGAAATGCAAGTAGATCTAACAGTCAACTCAAAAGAATCTTTATGTTTACTATTCATTTTTTATTAATGTTTTATGGCTATCCAGTTTGTTCCAGTTCAATACCCACACCAGGTCTTTACAAACACCGATCCATGAGAGATCCAAGGTGCCCCTTCATCTTCAGCTAATCGACCCGGTCTTAGTAGGTCTCCACATGATTTCAGAGGATGGTTTGGGACCACACTAGGTGTATAGGAGACACTTTTTCTAACTTGATAAATCTCACAACCTCCTTCTTCAGAATGGTCTCACATGCTTTCTCGACTCAGGTAGCTTCACATGCTTCCCCCGTGATGGTGGTGCTATTGTGGTCGATTATGTCATAGCAAACCAAGTGTCACCACCCCCAAATCCAACACCTTGAGGTCTCCACCACCTCCCCCTTGCAAGTCATGCCCTCATTTCCTTTTCCCTCATTGGTCACCCCACTGCACCACCTCTCCCCTCCCCTTACCACATCTTATTCTTACACCCCTCATACTACTAAACATTGTGATGAGGGATTTGTCAACATTTATGTTGATGTTTTGTAGCATCGGACAAGTGTTTCCACACACGTCTAAATGTCTAGACATGTGGAAGTCGTCCAAATCCTTCTACCTTGAGACTTTACTTTAATTAAATGAATTATGAAAGTAAAGTGTTTTTATTAATTAGTTGAGTTATTTAAGGAAATGCTAAAAGTAATTAGCATTTAATCTTAGCCATTGATCTCAAGTGAAGTGAGAAGTAATCTCAATCGTCAATCACTTTGTAGATTAGGGTTAGGTCATAACTCGAGATTATAAAAGCAAGGCTAGGGTGAAGTAGAAACACACTTTTGATTCAAGGAGATCTTGGATAGGTGGCGAAGGACTTCCATCTAGAGATTAGGTCAAGGAGAAGAGAGAACAGAGGCAACCGCAAGTGGGTTTCAGCAGAGCCAAGTTACAAGAAAGGCTCGAGTTGCACAGAGTTTGTCGTACAGTCCTTGAGGTCATGTACGTGGGTTTCAATGGAGACAGGTGTGTATATGCACGTTTTCTTAAGGAAAGGCACGTACACCTTGAAAAATGTGCCAGATATGGGTCATACAGCAGAGAAGACTGTCGGGTTTGTCTGTAGTAGTAATTCTCTCAATGGGCCATTATCCCTGTTACGCGAACCCTGATTTTATCCTAATAAAATCATCTCAATATTGGTTTTCTCTGCAAGGTTTTTCCAAGGGTATCTAGTATCTACCCAAAAATATTAGTGTTTATGTGTGCATGATTTGGTTTCTAGTATTCCTTCCGCTATCTTTATTTGACTTGAATATTCCAGCAATGTATTTTTGTTTTGTGAGCTGCTAACTTGATTTGCAGTAAGAAAATCACTAGATAACAAGATACTTAGGTGTCGAAGTAACGGATTTCAACAATTTATACTTCCTTCCTTCACAAATAGATCCACCCCTTCCCTGCATCTTGTCCCTCAAGATGGCTACAGCCAAGTATGAGCTTCACTCAGAGGTCATCCGGGAGGTTTCCCTTGACTCTCACCCTCACACCATTAGGCACGCGTCCCACTTCCTCAAATCTGGCCTTTGTTCCATAAACCATTGGTATGATAATGAGTGTAAACTCCTCCAAATACATTCTCATGATCCCCCTTTGTTTCACTCTTTCCCATGATCCCACTACATTCCTTGCCTCTAGAATGCCTCCTTGAATGGAGAGGAGACATTGATCCCTCTTTTTTCGAGACAAATTTAGGTGGCAAGAGAAGGTAAGAGTGCTCTCTAAATAATAAGGTGAAAGCGCTCGTTCTCCTAAATAAGTTGATTATCTATTGAAGGTTTTCTACTATCAACAGTTTGAATCCCACCTCTCCCACAATTCCAAGCTTTCAGTGTTGAGTGCCAACTGTGCATGCCTAGTCTTCCATGCTAACAAGTTGGAGAAAGGGCTAAGGTAGTGTTATCAAAATCAAACCTGACCTGGAAAAACAGGTTGGTTCGACCGGTTCCAAGGCTGTACCGTTTCAATTAGGGGTTTCATACCGAAAAAGTTCGGTTTTGTATGGCTCCATATGGAGAGACTAGGGACCACCAAAACTCATTTTTAAAAAAATAAAAGTAAATTACTTAAAGTGCAAAACCATTTGGAACAAAAATGGTTGAATGATATGGTTTATGTTCAGTTCAACCTTAGGTTGAGGCGCAAAAAGTTATTGAAAAGGACCCTTGAATCAAGCAGCATAGTCTCAGATGACTTTCATTTGTCATCAGAGTGGGTTGTGGAGAGTCGAGCACCAACATTTGACAATGAAGACCATTTTTAGATGGATTTGGAACCACTTCCACTGCCCGAGGATCTGAACATTGGATGGGTACCACTAACTTCAAGGCCTCGGGAATCAAGCCAGAATCCCATTTTAGATTCTAGTCATGCTGAGGATGAGGATTTTGATGATTCTACCGTATTATCAAATTGTAGAGTTTAGAGTCTAGACTATAGTTATTCATTAGTACGATGCTTATTTTTGGACTCTAGAGGCCATTTAGAGCCTCTTTGTTGATGCATATCGGTTCATAGATGTATTGCACTCAGTGTTAGTTTGGTTATATGCACCCTTACTTGCTATATCCATGACAAAATTTGCATATTTATGTATAATGGTTTGGATTCATATGGATGCACATGAATATATATGGTTTTTTTTTCAAAATTTGAATATTTTATGTATTTTTTGTTCCACTAGTTTTTTGGTCCATTTTTTTCCAATTCTCGTCCAGTTCAAATTTTGGGGTCAACAAATTCGATGACCGGTCCAGTTTTGATAACTATGGACCAAGTTAAGGTGGGATACGTCGCGTTCATATTCACTTAGCATGTCCACTTAAAATGGCATTTTTGGTTTCAAGATCGGTGATCCATTAGTGCAAAGAAATATTCATTTGCAATCGCTCTTCTTTCAGCAATTTATCCTCTATTGCATAAAGCAGTAGTTCTTTTCCATCAACAAAAACAAGCTTCTTCAATCCCTCCTCCATGCAACTAAAACCTTTTGGCACACCCTTTTCCCTAGAAAAGTTGTTCTCCCACCTGACATAAATCCCCAATCCATGTTGTATCGTACTCAATGTTGCAAACATCATGCCGATGAATATATTGCCAAGGGTCCGAAAAGAAACTTATCACCAAATTTAAAAAAAAAAAGAGTAGATGTGTGTGTGTGTGTGTTCAATTTTTTAAACATCTAAAACAACTCCCTCCCTCTAGCCCTTTTATAGGAAAAGATGACAATGAGGTAACCCTTTTGTTCTCAATCCCATACTTTTCCTCTTCAAAGTGAGCAAAAAAATACAAAAAAAAAAAATTCCTTACTCAACTAATATTTCCCATCATCTCACAATATTTTCAATATATCGTGATATATTCAAAACTCTCAAAAAATCTATTAAGGTAATAGAATCAACACGTTGAAAGAATCGTGGTGCATATCTTGATGTTGTCAATATATCAGTGTTATTTCCAACATTGCTTCCCTTTATGGTATTCCTAGGCAAAGTCCACTCCACATCACCACTTCCACCTCCCCTTGTCGTATATTTTGTCATGGTGACATCAAGAGACCTGTCAAGTTATGAGCATTAGTTGGCTCGTTGAAAATAAATGCTTTCAGGCCAAGTTCCTCAAACATGGTATTCATTCTCAAGACTTCCACATTGTCGATTTATTTAATCATGTTATTTGTTTTGGTGTCCCTACCACATTCTTCCACTAGATCATCCACTCGATATTCAAATCGGGAGATAGTTTAAATACAAGCAATTATAGGACCATCATGATTGGACACACCTCCTATTTTTATGCTATGGTCCATTTCGGGCTCTCAAACATGCTAGAGTAGAGACATCTTAATGCCAGAGGATAGGCAAGTTTCCCCTCAAGGTATCTACCAGTGATCGCATCTTCCTTCTTTGTGCAATATTGAGAAGGCATGTCATCACTATTCGAACATGTTATGTTATTTTGTGGACTTTCAAAAAGCATTTGACTCAATCCAAAGAGAGGCCTTGTTCCAGGGGTTATGTGGCATTGGCATTTCAAAGACCCTTCTAGCTTCTATCATGAGACTCTACGAGTCAATTCTTGGTCTTCTTCACATAGCACATGGACCCTTTCACTTCATGAGGAGAGTGACTGAGGTCAGGCAAAAGTGCCTTCTCTCTCCAACTGGGATCTACATTGATGAGTTAGAATATTTTTTAGGCAACACATACAGGACAAGAATGGTCATCGTATACACCATGTATTGATCTATTTACTTCTATTTGTCGATGATGTGATCATCTTAACCTCCTTGCTAAGGAGACCGTATAGATAGGTTGATGCCCAATCCAATTTTTGAGATCTTCAACAATTGATAGTTAACCTAAGTAAGACCAAAGTTATGACCTTCAATGCATTATAGCGAGCCCTCTCTAACTACCACTTTCAATTTTGAGGTGAAGAGATCAAGATCACCACGACCTATACATATTTGGAGGCACAATTCTCAAGACCTTGGTTGAATGTGAGACATGCTTTCCATCCTCAGTGTAATAAGCAAGATGGCTCACTTTCCCTACTTGAGAGACAAATCATCCAAAGCTATTTCTAGTATATCACATCTAATATACACCTCTTGGACACAAACATCAGACCCATTTTCATTTATGGTTCAGAAGTCTGGGTCCTAGTTTGCCTTGCACTCATTGGGCTAGGAAGGACAGTGTAGACCCTTATGTCGCAGTGCATCATTCGTTGCAAACAAGCAGTCCCTCAATCCATCATTCAAGCAGAGTTCAAGGCCCATCCTTTTCACATCGAGACGATCTTCAGACTTGTCTCTTTCCTTCATGTAGTCAATTATACCATCATCCGTTAATTTTGTGCTGTAAATGAGGTGAAATTTCTGAATTGCATCAATTGCCCAATTCTCAAAATTTCTACACAAGGCACTAGTGATCATAAATATAGCTGATTCTCTAAGAATTTTAAGGCAAAATACATTGAATATCCTTGTTGCAGATTTGTGAGAAAAGTACTTTGCTTCAATTGTAAGATATTGATTTAAAGTGTTTTCCTTGCATTTTAGGTCAATTTAGTTCACCATTCTGCAAGTTTTATTGCAGAAACAAGGAGAGATTATAGCAAATTTATGAATTTTCTGACTTGTTTTAGCATCTATAATCATGAATTCAAAGTTTAAACTTGCTGATTTGAAAAATAATTTGCAGAATTCTAAGCATTTTAGTGCAGATAACAAACTTTTACTGTAGATTTGAGATGTTACATTCCCCCAAGAATTCATAACCAAAGCCTTGAATCATCTAGGGAACCCCCTCTGAAGTTAGCAAAGCACTAACATATAGTGAGTGGGATCGTGTAAGGTGACATTGGCAGTTTGCCTTAAGTTATCCAGACAATTTTGTGTCCTTTCAGCGAAGGTATTTCCAAGTGATAACAGAACCTAACCAAGGAAATCCAAAAGCAGAACTCTATGTACATATGCTGGAAATGAAAGAAGTCTACAAAACCGTTTTTTCAAATGCTAGAAATAAGAAGAAAACTTCTAGCCACTTATTATATACTTATGTCTACAAGAATCACAAAACAGAATCAAACCTGAAATAAAAATGTAAATGAATAAATTTCAATGGATCAACAAACCAATCATATGAAGAAAACTTCCAAACACAAAACACAATTGAACTTGATTTTCAGGAGGAATTGAGTGAGAATACAACTGTGCTAATCCATCTTTAGCTCTTTCCAATTGATAGGAGCAAAATTATCACTAATACAACTCGACATGCATAAAGCTTTCGAATGAAATATGAGCAACTAAGAAAATGGACTACCTTGTAGCTATAGTAACCTGCTCCATATCCACCTGTTGAGCAAACAACGCAGTTCCATGGAAAAGAGCTTTAAGATATTAATATAAACGCCAAACATATCCAATATCTCATAAACCAACTGTTAACAAAACTGAGAAGAGACTCTCATTTAAAATAAAACTGCACTAACCTGCAAAGATATGAAGGAAACTGCATAAGAACCTATCTTCCTGCAAAGGTGGAACAACTTGTGTCCTCTGAGCTAACCTCTGATCAACATCGAATATAGTCTCCGAACCACCAGGAACATACTTTGAATGCAGTTCCAGATCACTACTCGCAAATCGGATCTACATCACAAAACAACAGACATACAACAGGTTAGCTGGACTTTCTTTTTCATCTCGGAAAATACTGCTTTACTATCTCCTTTACTACTTTCTTATTTCCTTTTGATGGCCCTTTAAACCTTTGATCTTTGATATAGATATACTTATCCCCGCTTTAATATGAACTTCTCACAAATTAAAGTACCATAAGAAGCTGTGACTCATTCCTAAGTGACAACAATTGGTGATTCCTAAGATGCTTTGATATTAGCGCTTAATGCCCCTCTACTAATCTGATTTTATTGTGGTTAATCCATTTCTCCTTGTTCTAAAGTGGCTACACGATGGAATTCTACCCTAAATATGTAATGTCTCTTTCTCAATGATGACTCCAGGAGGAGCGATTGAGTAGCCTATATTGATTCTCGTAGGCTATAGTCGGGAGAAAAAGGGAATAAAATAATTATTTAGTGTCACTTACCAGAAAAGCCTAAGTTGAAAGTGACATTAAGTAATAAAGTAGAAAAGGGTGATTAAATCACTTAAAAGAATAATTAAAGATAAAACTTAGGAAAAGTCACTTAATTAATTAAAGTGAACGTAGAATTAGATGAGAAAAAGGAGAAAAAGGATTTTTAAATGACTTAAATAATTATTAAGATAAAACTTAGGAAAAGTCACTTAATTAATCAAAGTGAATGTGAAATTAGAAGCAAAAAGGCGTTTTAAGTGACTTATGTGATTATTAAGTCAAAATTCAGGGAAAAGTCACTTAATTAATAAAATGAATGGGAAATTAGATGAGGGGAGTATAAAAGAGAAAAGTCGATCTAATTCACCATTATGCATGAGTTGAGTTGAGAATTAAACCTCAAAAGAGAAGTCGGGCAACTTTCTTCATGTTTTGAGGATTTTTGGAGGAAACCACCACCATTGATATATTTCGGTGTTGAAAGACACACCCTAGTTCATCAGAAGAATCACCCAAATTCTTCATCAGGCTTCAGAGTATAGGGCTGGATCATTCCTTAAGGATTTGCTTCATTTACAGGTTCAGGCAGATTTAGATCAGAGATATAGCGTGGATTTATCTTGGCAACGTATTCTGGAGTGCATACAACATATATTTGTTGCATGCAGCAGATCCGAGCTTATTGCAGAGATAGTTTTTAAAACCGGAACCGGACATCGAACTGGTCACCGAACCGACTGGCCGGTTTATGATGAAATCGGTCGGTTTGGTACCAAACCGGCCCAAACCGATCGGTTTCGTCATAAACTGGCCGGTTTGGTCCGGTCTTACTTAAGCGGGCCTGCGGACTTCACAACCCTCTCTATTTTTGCTAAACCAATACCCTAGTTCCCTCTAAACCCTAACTCTAGCCTATATATCTCTATCACTCCCCTCTAAGTGCCTCGCAACTCTCTCATTCATCATTTGGGAGCATTTGGGAGCATTTGGGTTTTGGAGCAGCATTGATTCTTGAAGAGCATCATTAAGGAGCTTATTGGGCAAGTGTTTTGGGCAGTTTGTGGTGGATTTTGCATCTCAACTAGGAGACTATAGTTCATCTTCAAGTTTGGAGGAGTTGGATTAGGCTCTAGAGGTATGTTGAAAATTTTCCACTCTTTTTTTTCCATCTTGAATCTTGATTGTTGAATGTTTGAAACTTATTAAGAGTCTAAGACAAGGTTCCTTCTTTGCATTTTCAGATT
>ML825839.1:26166-40871 GCA_009831015.1 Picea engelmannii | reverse complement strand
TGAGCCACTTGTTAAGGTGTTGCGGATAGTGGATGGGGAAAAATTGGCCATGGGTTACATTTATGAGGCTATGGATCAGGCAAAGGAGAAAATAAGGGCAGCATACAAGGATAGAGTGACCAAGTATGGGCCTATTTGGGACATCATTGATCGTAAATGGAACAATCAACTCCATCACCCTATACATGTAGCTGGGTGTTTCCTGAAACCAAGGTATCATTAGAGAGAGCAGCTTGGAGAAGATATGACTAGGGAGGTTAGAGATGGCTTGATTGATTGCCTTGAGCGCATGGTCCTTCGACAAGAACCTAGCAAAGATTGCAAGGGATGTGGATGAGCCAGGTAACAATTCCAAAGTTTAAAGTTTAAGGGTTTAAATTTTAAACTTTAAATTTTATATACTTTATAATTTATTACTTCAAGGAACTAACTCGACTAACTATGTTTTTTGTAGCAAACTGGTGGGAGTCATTTGGAAGCCAATGTCCTCAATTGCAAAAGTTTGCAATTAGAGTGTTGAGTCAAACTTGCAGTGCTTCAGGGTGTGAGCGCAATTGGTCTGTCTTTGAGAGGATTCACACGAAGAAGAGAAACCGTTTAGAACAGAAACGGTTAATGATCTAGTCTTCGTTCAGTACAACCTATGGCTAAGGCGCAACCAATTGTTGAACAAAAGACCCAATTCAGATCCTATTGTGTTGGATGATGTTGATCCAACTTCAGATTGGGTAGCGGAGACTCACCCACCAGAGTTTGATCTTGACTATGATTTGGAGGTGAAGTTAGCAGGGCAGGTTCAGATGGATGCAGATCCACTATTAGGGCCCCGCGGTCCGATTCCAGTGTGCGACATGGCAGACCTTAGTGGAACTACAGGCAGGCATAGCCACAGACCTCGTGTGCATCGTCACGGTCGTAGTCGTACTACTACAGCTAGTGCAACTTCAGAGCGTGTAGTCACAAATGTCCCTGATGGTGATGAGTCTAAGGTTGAGTTCAAGTCTGAGTCAGAGACAGATGATGATGTCGAGGGACAGGATGCCCATGCCATTTCTACTTCTAGCAGTAGTGATAATTGATCGTTGATCATGTTGAGCAATGAGATAGTGACTTGTAGTCTTGACTCTTGCTAGTATGTTTTTTGTTGTTGTGGTCTATAGAGGACCGAGGCCATTTAGAGCCTCCTTGATTATGTATTTATGTTCCGATCTCTAGATATGTATTGTACTTGGTGCCATTTTGATATATTCATGAGCATACTTTGGATATGTTGTCTCTAATTGTCTCTAATGCTTTGGAAACATGATTTAAAATCTTAAAAGTATATTTTTTTCGTTAAAATTTAAATATTTTATGTATTTTTTTAAAAACCAGTTCATTGAAACCGGTTCATTACCGGTTCCGGTTCCGATTCAGGTTGGACCCTCGACCGGTTCCAGTGCCGGTTGCGGTTCTTAAAACTATGGTTTGATTTCAACAACTCGGTTCAATAAAAAATACATTAAAAAATTAAATTTTAATGAATGTTTTATTTTAAATCTTTCAAACCATGATTCCAACCCATTAAAGACAAAATATGCAAAGTTTGTTGATCTATACACCATGGAAGGGTGTCTATATCAAAATGGCACCGAGTGCAATACATATCAGCAACAAAATGCATAATCAGTGAGGGCTCTAAATGGCCTCTACAGTCCATATTACATAATGCCCAGGTAGCCCCCTTCCTTGGCCATTGAATGACAAGTTTCCTATGTTGGCCCTTGCAATTTATGAAGCAGAGAAGCCTCTGGAAGAACAGCGGCAGAATAATGATGGTTGGGAATTCATTGTTCCCAAACCCGAACCGCCAACCAAAGGCTGGGAAGGACCATCTAACAATGATAAAGATGACCAGCCCCCTGCATCTGTGATGGTTCCTACTACTGCAATTTTTTTATGTTTTTATGATGATTAATAATGGACTTTGGTTCCAGTGGTCGCCAACATGGAACATTAATGTTCTTGGACTCAGATATTCTTTTGTTCCTCATGGTCGAAGTAGACAATTACCATACCCACTCATTTGAGGATATTTGAAATTTCATAAGCCATTTAAAATTTCATTTTCAAGTTTTACCAGAAACTCGAAATTTCATATTCTTCCTACTTACCTGATGAAAATCCCATTCTCATTGAGGATGAGCTCTACCAGGTCTCCATAGTGCTAACTGGCTAAAGGTGTTAAATAAATCTGTCATTATCAACTATAATAGTTTCATTATGCTCATCCCAACTGGAACCTCATGTTTGATATCGACCGGTTTGATATCGAACCGGATTCAAACCGACCGGTACGATAGGTTTGATATTGAACCGAATTCAATCCGGCCGGTTCGATACCAAACCAAGCACCGGGCCAGGTCGATTCGATCACCTATCAACTCGATCGGTTTGGCGGTTTGATAACAACCCGGTCCAATTTTAAAAACTAGGATTGCAACAAATCCAAGATACATCCTTCTTGCATGTAGCAAATCCGAACTTATTGCAGCAAATCCGAGCTATATCCTTCTTGCATGCAGCACATCCAAGCTATATCCTTCTTGCATGCAGCAAATCCGAGCTATATCCTTCTTGCATACAGCAAATCCGAGCTATATCCTTCTTGCATGCAGCAGATCCAAGCTATATCCTTCTTGCATGCAGCAGATCCGAGCTATATCCTTCTTGCATGCAGCAGATCCGAGCTTATTACAGCAAATCCAAGCTATATCCTTCTTGCATGCAGGAGATCTGAATTGCATGTGTTGTCTAGGGAGAGGGAAACCTAGTGCAAACAGATTTCATCAAATTCCGAGGAGCATAGCTATTAGATCTCAGTTTTCGTTGATTTCGACAGTTGCATCCAGCATTCCTTCCATGCATGCAGTAGATTCAACTTGCATGTTGTAGATCGCTTGATGCATGTTATAAATCGATATTCTACTTGTCTTCCTTGGTATTGTAGGATAGTTTTATCTCTGTTACAATCTAATTGAGGCATTCTGAAATTGATTTCAAGTATTTCCATGTATTACCATTTGTCGTTATTTAATAAATTGCAATGAGTTATTTATGGATCCAACAGTGCCATGCATGCTACACATGAGAACATAAAACTAAACAAACACATCTAAAAACCCAAGAAATGCATCCAGAAACCCCCATAGTATCAGATCTGCAGCGGAACATCCAAGTGATAACTCCGAAAACTCCATTAAGTGATAACCCCAAAAACTCCATCAAACAAAGATATGCAACCATGAAGAAAGAACCAAACCATGACAATCCATCACAAAGGAGCAATGGATCTCCTCCAATCCACAACACCAACTCAAGCAAGCAAAGCATCATGTCCAAGCAAACATTGAATGTGTATACCCCCAATTCGTCAAAAACTTTATGGGTATCATGTCGCAAATCATCTTGTCATGAAAACCACAAAATTTACCCTCATGCAATGTGAGGGGGTAGCACAGCCAAAAAACAAAATCTTTCTTGTTCAAAATATGCATTTGAAGTGTAATTACATATATAAAGAAGGGCTAACTATTGCCTAGTCTCAACCTAATATCCATCTATCTCTTTTTTTGTTTCTCTACCAATGAAGATAGTTTCCTTCGGTCGCAACAGTGGCAAGTCAGAAGGCAAGGTTATTTCAACAGTAACATTACAAATTGTTGACAGAATCCCATACCTTTAGGAGGTCGTAGTGAACCAATCCAGTTGACACACATCCAAAATATTTGGAACATTATAAAGAAATCCATCTGGATAACATAATAATTGAATAAGAATATATGAATATAAGATATGAGATGATTACAATGAGCATGAGGGCCATATATTTATTATTCAATTGTTCATATATTAGATAGCCATTGATTTATATGAAGTACTAACCAAGCAAGCAAGCTTGCACATGCAGTTTTATTGTTGCTTTGTTCTCGGGCAGGGATACTTCTTGGTGATTACTTCCGGTTATCTTTTTGGAGCTATAAGCCGGACTTTCTGATCAGGTGGTGACTTGTGAGAGGGATTACTATCACTTCGCTCTTCTAAAACCTTTGCCCTTCTCAAAACCTCAAGTTACCAGGGACGTCTCCCCTAGGGTTTACCTCCCTAAATAGAAAGAACCTTCCCATCGAGGTGATAGTGGGTGGGATTGGTTCCAATTACGCCAGTTTGCCTCTCCAATCTCTAGCCTTTTATCCTTGCTACAAACTGTGCGATAACAGGTCCTAGACATGGAGTGCCGAGAGCCAAATAACTTGAACATGGCCCCAGAGGGGCCCCTCTTTTCTTCAGTGCATCCCATCTATCAGCAGCAGCAGTATCCATCCCACCAGCCTGGTCCTGAAGCAGCAGTAAGTCTTGCTCCATGAGGTAATGAGTCTGGGTATCATGGTATGTGTCACTCTGATTATTGAAGCACTTCAATATGTTGTACTGAATTTTCCTTCATTTCATAACATTTTCTTGGAAATTATGCATTTTAACTCGTTCATACCTGGAAGGGTGTCATGATGTCCTAGTAAGTTGATCTCCCTTTAGGATGGGTTACCACTAAGTGGGTCTATGAAAGGTCGTCGTCCATTCCCTCCATACTTACCACTTTTCATCCTTACTCCTCTCATTTTCCCCTACCTTTGTTCGGGTATTGGGTTTGCCACACTAGGAAGGGTTGTACCTTTCTTTCTGGGAAGAAGGGGAAAAATGCCCAGAGGGTAAAAGTAGTTGGCAAGAGTTAAAAGCCAAAATAAAACCTTTGAGATGCTTCGCCCAAGGATTCCCGATAAAGCAGTAAAAGGCTTCTCAGTAAGAAAAGGGAACCCGTAAGATAATAAACACTCAAGGTATTAGCTGGTGGATGGGAAGTTTGATCATGGGTCGGCCTATTAGGACCATGGACATGTAGCAGTATGACACTACAATCTATCTGGTCACCAAACCAGGGTAGTGGCTCTTGGTGGCATAGCCAAGAGAAAGGGGGTCTCATCACGAGCCAGCCTTATCATCTCCATGAAATGCTTGTGGGTAACGTTGTCACCTCTGGTCACCAAGCCAGGACAGTGTCCCCAGCTCTTCCCTTGAAGCATGAAAGAAAAAGACCAAAAGCTAAGAATAAAAGGCATTGAGTGGGATAGGAAACAGTGGCATCCATGATCAGGTGCAGCTCGCCCTCTACAAAGGAACTCATAGGTAAGATCTATATTCCCCTGTTATCACTGCACCCTCTGCCCAAACATTTCCCACACGCCACTTCACACACACTTACATGACCTAGATTGATTCTCACCTGGGAAACACCCCAAACTTAAGGAGGATTAGCCCGATAGGACATCCTGAGACCTTCTCCAAACCTGACTTGTTAAACTGCATAACGTCTTTGAGCATTTGTCTAGGTAAAGGGGGGTTTGATGCACATGTTTGGGTAATTTGATTATTAGATGTGATTGACATTGCTATCACCCCTGTGACTTATGAACCCCTGGAGGGCGTACTCGTTGTTGTTGCAGGACCTTTTCCGATGAACAGGTACATATGGGGGAATGATTAGCTCGGACCTCCATGGGGCTGAAAGCCCATAGATGGATGTTGTGACCCCAACCAGGGGCAGAGAGACACCAGACACTTGCACCATGAAGAAAGAAGGGTGTTGCACCAAGGACACTCCAGTAGACCTAGACCCAAGGGGATCTTGTCTTTTTACCTGGACGTTGACTTTTGCGAGCCCATGACGCCACCTTTGTGACCCTAGACGTCATCCACAGTCAAGGTTTGCATTTATGAGGGTAGTTTTGTGTTAGTTGGCACATGTGGTAGCATTCAGGGCCTTTGGAGGCCAAACGTTATGCATGCGTGGCCTAACGTTCTACCCTAGGGGCTCAACATCACCCTAGAAGGGCATGACATCACCCTTGGAGCTGATTTTAGGGTTTAATTACCTTCATTTATGTAAAAAACTGGATTTTGATGTAATTTGGCCAATTCGGCCTTTTTATGACCTAATTTTAATTAAAGGTCATTGATAATGTATAAATAGAGAGAAAAGACTTGTTTTTTCATCATCACTAATCTTACAAGTAGTGTGATCTGAAATATGTGCCCTTTTGGGAGTTTATTGGCTGAAATTTTAGGCGCACTTTCTCTTGGAGGCTAAATTTTGCAACTTGGATCATTTCTTGGTGAAGTTACTTGGCATTCTAGGGTTTTATGGCTTGATTTGTCTTGGTGAAGTAATTAAATCTGCAATTCTTCATTTWATTTGAATGGTTTATGGTAAATTTTCTTATTCATGTTAAAGATTATGAAACTGCTTGCTTAACAAACCCTAGGAGTAAAGGACTTAATTTTCTACTTCTTTACTCTTCATTTGCTAGATCTTGCTAAGAAGATTTTGACCTAGGTAAACTTCTTACACTCTAGCAAGTTTATCCTTAGGGTTTGGATGCTTGAGGCCTTGAAGAGCCAACACCTCTTCCATCCATCTCTTATCCTTARGTAAATATAATCATTGTGTCATTTCTTCCAAGAGAAAACCATCATCTATAGACTCCATTACCCTATGAAATTGCTTATTCATGTTAAAGATTATGAAATTGCTTGCTTAACAAAYCCTAGGARTAAAGGACTTAATTTRCTACTTCTTTASTCTTCATTTGCTAGACCTTGCTAAGAARATTTTGACCTAGGTAAAYTTCTAGAGCCCTAAATACTAGCACTTTAGAAGTCATTATCTAGTCAATTGTTGCTTCAAGTATCTTTCAATAGTCTAAGGAAGGGAGATTTTGCTAGAGCCTAAAATTGCTTACACTCTAGCAAGTTTATCCTTAGGGTTTGGGTGTTTGAGGCCTTGAAGAACCAACACCTCTTCCATCCATCTCTTATCCTTAGGTAAATATAATCATTGTGTCATTTCTTCCAAGAGAAAACTGTCATCTATAGACTCCATTACCCTATAAAGGCACTAGTCCACTTACTATAGTGATCGATTGATCAAAACAACTCTCAAACCATCTTCCTTGAAACATTTACTAACTTCTACTAACCTTAAACTAGCTTAATTCATTGACTAACTTGATGTTGTTGCAAAAGATTGCTACATCCATCTAACAGCAGCAAATTTATCTCAAAAGTGACATTAAAAGCTTATTAGACAATGCCAATTTTGCTTCTAACAAGTAGTTATCATTTTGCGAATTTAAATCTATATTTCCTTGTCTTTTTCAAGCAAATTCAAGGGATAATTATTTTGGCTGTTACAAAATACTTACTGCTGTTGTAAATAATTACTTTGCTGCAATTTTATATCAGCTTACTTATTTTTTAAAGGTTCATGGTCTTATGAAGCCCTAACATCATTTGGTACTTGGAAGTTGCCACTTTTTTCTATTTGTTGTCTTGTTCTGGGCAGGTACACCTTATTTACCTTTTTGCTTCATCTCTATAAGACACAAAGAACCTTTGACTTGAGTGACCTGTGAGAGGGGAGGGGACTTTCTTGTACCTTTTACCTTAGCCTTCTCAAACCCTTAGGTCACTGGGGACGTCTCCCCTGGGGTACTGTGACATACTCCTAAACAGAAAGGGTTTCCTATTAAGGTGACAGTGATAGATCACTCCCTGTTACACCAATCTTGAATCCATCTGCCTTGGGCTTTGGGCAAGTACAAATTGTGCGATAACAATTCCCCTTTTAATAAAGTGCATGATATAGTGTAACTTACCCATCCTTAATATAGCGTATCACTCCTTTTGAACCATGCGACACACCCCCACATCACCATCTCCCTCACGCCACTTGTGCGTAGGTCCCTCATATGATGCCTACGTTATCTCCCACTCAACCTCACCTTCTCACTTCACGTGTTACCTCCCTTTACTCTTCCCTATACATGCTACCTCACTCGTTTTACACATGTCTACCGTACTCACTCCTTTCCGTCTACGTACGCTAACTCCCATGCATGCACTCATTCCCATCATTCACTTAATTCCTCCTCTTGCTTAGCATGTGTTTTCCCTACGTATTTCTTCCTAGTTCCCACACTCCTCACCTCCATGCACTTACTTACTCTCCACTCCTAACCTCCCATGTGCATCCTCTAAACAAGCTAGTGCGCAATCCCTTCTCTCTCCCATTTACCACGCCTTACTCTATATTTCACCTTCCCACGTGGAGTTAACTCAATCTTCCACTCTAGCTTACCCCATGCACATGCTTCCTCACTCTTTCATCCATCCTCATGTGCATATACTTCCCTATTCCACTACCCATGCGCCAGACTCTCTCTTCTGTGGAATTTGTGCCCTCATCACTATATGGAGGTTGGTCTACATTATTACGATCGGATTTTTGCGGCAGCAGCATACTCTTTTCTTCTCTCTCCTCTTTCATTCTCTCTAGTCTAGCTACTCTCTCTTTGAGCAAGGGTGATCATTGTATCGGTTGTGAACTTGTTGATTGTGGCACAATCAACCCTTTGGCAAGCCTATAATAAAGAAGTTTTGTGTTTGTTTCCAAACCTTCCTTCTTGTTGGTACTTGTTTAATTTTTGCAATTAGATTAGTAGTTCATGCTATTCATTGTGATATTAGTCTATCTTTTGAGTAGTTTCTCTTCGGTTTTCTTCTATCTTCTCTTGTGCTAACCCTGCAGAATCCCTCCAAGCTACAAAACTATTTTTTCCCCGCGTCATGGGCATTTTAACACACTATCCAAGACATATCAGTTGTTGTTTTTTGTCACTTTCTGCAGAAAATTAGACTTCCAGATAGCAGCAAAGTACCCTAGGGACTCCCCCCTAAGGTTGGCAAGCACCAGCCCAAACGAAGAGGGGTCTAGCCTGTGACAATTTGGGGTTTTTCTCCTTTAATTAGCCGCTTCTTCATTGTTGTTTTATCAGTTATATCAGCTCAATTGGAGGGTGAAAAAGTGTGCAAACAAGTCCTAAGACGCACTAGATGACTTCCACGTGCTAGACACAAGCCAACGTGGAAGTACCTGTTCGATGCTACAAACATAAACATCATCTTCTTCCTGCACTGGATTGTTGATAGTTGCATTTCTATTAGTAAGTCCACCTATAACTTCCATCGTTTGTACTCCAACATCCTTATATGTCTTTTCTCCAACTGGATTGGAGTTGTTTTGAATTGTGATATCCACAGGATCTATATTTGTTCCTTTCTCCACAACTTGGATTTTAACACATGAAGATTTCGATGCTTCCTTCTCGATAAATTGTTCTAACTTATTCTCCAGTGACTTCTTATCATTTTTAAGCTTCTTGATAAATATATTTAAAAAAAAAACATATATAAAGATAAATAGACAAATATAAAGCACTATATATACAGTACACATGTCAAACAGTCCATTGTATGCTCAAATGTATATCTTACATCAAGGTGGAAGCCACCATGCTATTGAGGATACACCTATTACTCATCGTTGTTAATTCAAGAAAAATACTAATACCAATTGACAAATTCTTTATATTAGGCATTGATTTGCTTAGCCAAAAGAATCAAGCTATAACCACAACACATTCCAATGGGAGGAAAATATCAAGAGTGGAACTGCCAATAGAATCCACCTGTATTCCATGTGCATGATATTGCATTGCTTGCAAATGAGGATGAAAATTGGTAGATATGATCAAGAAAATAAGGTACACCCTATGCTCCAAGGAAAATGAAATCAAAGTTGTATGCTTCCTAAATAAGATGTCACTTGCATTATGAAGACTGCCAACTATATACAATGTCTAAGCAATAAGGCATATGATGTTCCTAAGATATCCATAAATCCAGGCAGCCAAATTTTAGCAACTGACAGGTAAACATTCAATTTCTCACTGCATGGTAAAAACACTTATATCTTCACTTTTCCCTTTGTTGTTTTTATGTTTGAACGAAAAACCCAACCGATCTGTTGAGATTTGGTAGCTTGGAGGTACTTCTGCATTGGCAGCACTCAGCATGCGGAAGTGACCAAGCAAATTTTCTCCTAGTGACTTTATAATTATAAAGTAACTTTATAAAGTGATTTTATAAAGTTGAGACTTTTAATTTCGAAATGTAAAAGTGACTTTATGATGTTTTGAGTCACTTTAATGACTTAAGTGACCTCAACGAATGGTTAAGTCGTGACCATTGATCTCAAGGGTAAGTGAAAGGTCACTTAAGGGAGATCAAGAGTTAGAGGAGTTACAATTCGAAATTGCTTAAAGGCAGCTCATTAGGAGAAGGAGGCCGCACTTTTGCGGAGAGCTAGAGGGGAGGTGAAAGGGCACAAATCCCAAGGAGAGTTTCTTTGCTTGGAGGAAGAGAGTTTCAGCAGCTGGAGTTGGCACGCATCCCTAGGGGGATTGGCATGCATTCCTAGACAAGTTTTCAGCATTGAAGAGGAGGCCGTACAGCAAGGAATCCGTACGGTACAGATTTGAGGAGGCCGTACAACAAGGAGGCTGTACAGTACGGATTAGAGGAGGCCGTACAGCATTTATTTGCTGGGTTTTGCAGTCACTGTTAGCACAGAAATCGAGGCTGAGTTTTGGCATGGATTTCAAGGTGTTTTGTTTCTGCAAATTAATCCGTACAGCAAGGTACAGTTCTGTACTTTTTTGGGCACATATGTCGAGACAAATTTCTGTTGTTTAATGAGTGGACAATCTGTACCTTTGGTCAGGAAATCTAGTTCAGATTTCAAGACTGTCTTGTACAGTGGTTATGTGAAATTTCTGCTCAGATAGGGTAAAAGTACATCTCATTAAATGCTGATTGTAAACTGCTAGTATACTCAGAATTTTTCCTTAAACTGAATAAAGAGACACTCTTCTCAAAATCTGTCCTATTTTCTGAATATTTCTACAAGTGTTTATGCACAGATTTTTGTGCCAAATGTGGGTTACTGTCTGCTGTTCATATTTGTATTCCGCTGCTATTTTATTTCAGAACTTGGTTAATAGTATTTCAGCTCATAAAGAACATTTATATGGCTGTTAGATATTTATAGGAGGCTGAAATCCAATTTATTCTAAGTACATGCTGAAATAAGATGAATTTCAATACGATCACCATAAGAATGAGTATACATTTTGCAATAATGAATAAACATCAACTCGTCCATTATATGCTATCACAAGCTTTAGTTTAGTGGCATAAACAGACTTTCTCATCATACAAACTCCTAGATATATCATAATTTATTACCAATTAAATATTTCTAAGATTAGACTTGAAAGTAACACCTTCCTCAATTGCACTTGCAAATGTTGGCAGTCAACCACATGCACAAAGAAATATGACACCTTCTAATGAGAATGAATAGAAATATCAAATATAATGAAATTAAAATAATAATAGGAAGAACAACATTCTAATTCAGCACACCTGACGTAAGTTCTGTGAAGCTGCCCTGAATGTTCTTGCTGCTACAAGCTTCAAATATATTTCTTCAGAGAGTGTCTCACCAGTTTTGTAATGTTTAGCAATGCCCATAAGTGTGTCTCTGAAACCAAAATAGGTGCAAGAAATAAACATAGCATTCCTTATTTACAGCTTCAAAATGCAAGCAAAAATATATGCATTCGCCATATCTGGACCAAACAAGTTTCGGGCAATTCTATGACCTAGTCTACCAAATAGCAACTTGCATTGCATAGAATAAACCATCAATTCAAGCAAACCATTAAATTTACCTCCACTGTGAACCAAGCAAAAGGATACAAATTTATCTATTCCAGCATCAAAGGAAAATAGTTAAACTTTATTACCAATATGATTGGTTGAGTTTAATCCGGTCGTCCAAAATTATGAATCGAGCTATATTGCAACTTATGTCCTTTCCCGTTTCAAACCACTATATAACATTAGTGTGGGATTGGTATCAGGCTTCACACTTGGCATATTTCTATGTCCCCCACCATGGTTATTTATAGCAGTAAATAAGTAATCTGCCTATGCAGAGCTGCGCAAACAATATTATAGCTAATTTGTATTTCAAATTTCAGCAAACAATGTCGGGGAAAAAAAAGTGTTTTTAAATATTGACCAGAACAAGAGCAGTTTAAAATATTAATGCTGCTCTGCTACATAACTCCAATATAACAACTTGAACCTTTTCATCATATAGATATATTTAACAACTCTGTTATGTACTTGACTTTTTTTCATATTGACATTCATTTGGAAAAGTGAATTGTATTGTGTTATAATCCTCTCAATCCACTCTGCTAAAAACTAAAACGGCTCTTGCCACCATTAGAGAATAATCAATCTGTACAATATCGAGTATGGTTTAAGAGTCACAAAAGCAGATAATAATTGAGAGAACTGGATGTGCATATATGCATTAATTTCAAGTCCAATTACAAATGAACACATTCATCATCAAGCAGACATACATGCATATCAAGATGTACTAATGAATATTGTGATTGCATTCCAAGGACCAAGAACAACCACTATGAATAATATCATAATTATGCACACAAATAATGCTCCCTCAAGCTTTGACATACATCCCTAGTAAGTGATAGAAGACTCTGTCCATAGGGAACAGTCATGTAGCATACACCACTACTATCCATGGAATCTCCACCTTTGTTCACTATAGCTATAATGGTCATGTCTTCAACAGTATTGTCACCACCTAAAATCTCACCTTAGATGACAAAGTAAAATAGATATCAATGTACGTGTTTACATCACTAGGATGTTGTAATCTAGTTATTTGTCAAAGACAATAAAAAACGTGTAGGTAATGAGAGGACATTGTTGCTGCATTCCTCGATATCATAGTTAGATAAAACAATAGTGGAATTATATTTAACTACCGTTAGCCTAGAAGCTTCACATATAAATAGGCTATTGTAATTACCTGAGAGACATTGAGGTACAACAAGTAACTCTAACTGGCAACTGCCTCCAAGAATATTGAAGAGGCAAAGAGCTATTGTTAACGTTTAGATCCTAGTTTAGCAATAGGCTACAAGTGTGGGATATGGATACAAACAGACTTTGTGTTGTAATCATTATCAATGTCAAAAATTTTACTACTTTTAACTTTCATGAAGAAATTCTAAGTACTATAGTATAGATAAAGCAACAACTCAGTGGCATATACTAATATGAGAGCCTATAGAGTAGTATGAACCTATCACAAATAGTCATTGCATCCAACGAACGGCAAATACTATGTACAAGCACAAGTTTGTGATCAATATAATCGGTAAATGAAGCAATCAGCAATTCAAGCAAGTTGGGGTTAAGCGATTAAGTCAAAAGCACTTTCAATCAATGTTTTAAAACTCGGACTTGGCCTTGGAATCGGTCGAGGGTCAACTCGGACTCGGATTCACTTGGACCAATCTGATTTCAATGACTCAGTTTTACTAAAAAATACATAAAATATTTAAATTTTAAGGAAAAAATATATTTTAAAGATTCCAAATCATGATTCCAAACCATTAGAGACTAAATATCCAAAGTCTACTCATGTATATACCATGTTAGGCCCACGTCAGCACATGTGCCTAGTCAGCCATGTTGACCAGGTTTCCCTATCCATTTTTCATTGGTTTGTGTCTTAGTTCTTCATTTACATGTAGGCTTATAGCCTTCCATTCATCGTTTAACATGGTTACCAGGAGCACCCCCCTGCTCCCAAACTCCAAAGCACGCTCCGGGCAGTTTTGGGATGCTCCCTGCCCTTTTGGGAGCGCCATGTTCTCTGGGACGCTCCCGGAGCTTGGGAGCACGTTCCCAAGGCGCTCCCTGAACACTCTGTGGGTGCTCCCTAATGGTAATGTTAAATTCTTAAAGTAAAACGTTTATCCTTTTACTTAAATTTTTAACATTACCATTAATTGTTTCGGGATGTTTGAGAGTGGTTCCAACCTCATCGGACTTCATATCGAGAAAGTAGAATTTCATATCCCATTCAAAATTCAGTAGACTTAACAATTTTTCAAGACTTCAGAATTAATGGGATTGCATCATTTTCATTGGATTCTATCACGTAAGAGGGTATGTCATTGGCATTTAATCAAGAGCACCAAGCCCTTTATGTTCCCCAATGTTGGTGGTGTTCATCGTTAAATTGGGTGGTGTCGGTTGATGTCCCTAGAGGAGACAAGAGGCAAAGAATGAAGGATGATACTAATGATGTGGATCCCAATATAAGCGAAGGTGGAACATGCTTGTCATTTATGTTTGTCATTTAAATGTTCTTGCTCCTTTGTTCATAATGCTTTCTTTCAAAGTTTCAGTATAATCATTAATATACTATGGATGGCTTTTCTAACTTCATAATAATGTAGTATTCATGTACAAGTAGCACAAATATGCATGTTTTCATATATTTTGCAGCTAATTTGACGCTCCCACTCCCTAAAACGCTCTCACTTCGTGCAACAATGTCACTAAATATACTACTTAGTAAATGTTTTACTATTGTTGTTGAGTTTAAGATTTAATATTTCCTTGATAGATAGTGGCTTCATGAACTTGCTTGATGCGGCCTCATCTCCCGCATGTATGTGGTAAATATAGAGACAGATTTGGAACTTTTAAGAAAACATAATTGAACCAGCTTCAACCTCCAACAACACTGTTATTTCTTCAATTCTTCCAACAACCTGCTAGAACTCTAAAACAACTACACTATCCTTTGG
>ML825839.1:11608-26066 GCA_009831015.1 Picea engelmannii | reverse complement strand
TTGTGGTTAGAGGCTCCAAACCGCAAGAGAACCACTTCCCGAGGTACACCAAAACTCAACAATTTTGCATCACTTTGAAAACTCTGCAAATATTATTTTGGATCAAACTATATGATCCCCTTAATCATTGATATAAAATAGTTGGGTTCAAAACAGTGTTGCAACATTGCTGATTTATTGCCAGTGTGGTGTTCTATTGCATTGTCCAAGTTGATGCGATATTAAAATCAATTTGTAATGTGAAAATCAAGACATCACGATGTCAAGAAAAATTTTCAGTGTTAGAAAATGCTTCTATAATTCTGAAATTCAATTTGTTTGGGTAATTTTTCTCTTAAGAGGTTGGAGATTGAGACAAAGGAGTTTATTGTCATGTATCGGTGATCTTAGGAGGGCCAAACAACTGTTCTCATCACCATCAATTAAACTTTTATGCAGTGGGGATTGATTTCTATCTACCATTTTCATATTTTCAGGGGGTTGATTTCTAACATTTATTATGACCCTCAAGACTATCTAAATTTATTTTAACGCTCTTATTAGTGAGTATTGGCGCTTTAATAATATGTTTTATCTCTACTACAATCTCTAGTGGTTGGTGAAGGAACTTGAGAGACCCACTAATGTGGACACCATTTCCTTAGATAACATTGACACCATGTTTGAGTGGAGCTCGAGACGCTTGAACACGAGAAGGAATTGGAGCAAGGGGTAGGGGAGGATGATGCATAACCATTAGGGGAAGATGAGGAGATTAATGTGCTAACCTCAACACCACCTTCTACACAGAGTAAAGGGGCAAAGGGAATCAATAACCAGCCATTAAATTAATCATTGTAGGGGACTCATGACGATGGGATACATTTATTATGTATTTGATGTCATTCTCTATTTAGTTTTGAGTCTTGACTCTTGATTGGGCAGCTATCAGAATTCATTGTCAGCAAATAATGTTTGATGTATCATTAGGCATCTTATACATCTTATATACGAGCGTTTTTTAATATTTTTGTGGCAATGTAATTATTTTATGTTTTTCTTAGTTTGTATTTGAAAAAAGTATTCAAATACCATATCCTCTGCCAGGACCATATTTCCTTGCAGGAAAGTGCAGTTCAAAGCCTAAATCTATGAACTAACGTTCATTTCTAGAAGTTTGGGCCATTGCTAATTTATAAACTTTAAATAGTTGTCCTATTTGATGACATATAGCTACACCTCATCCAACTTGTCCTGTAGGATTCTTTATGCTGTATAAAAAATGAGCTTTGTCGATAGACTGAAAAATACAAACCTGCCTGGATTAGTGTCCCTAGCATTAAGACTACTCAAGGCTGGTCTTTTAACTGTAAAGGAATGTTTTTGGTTGGGACTCTAGGTATTTTAAATTTCTATATAAAACTACCGATCCCATTGGCACATACTCTCTCTGAGTTTGAGATATTGAACAGTATACGGTTTTTATGCAGATTTTTGATATTGTCCTGATAATCAAGAGCAGCATTCAAATGTTTGGCAATATCCTTCTAATATGCTTTGTTTTAATTCAGCGTACTCATGAATACCTGTATGTTTATCTAAAAGTGAAAATGTTTTATCTAGATATTGTGGCAATGATAGTCCATCTCAATGTTTGTAGTTTATTGATTGAGATATATAATTGATAAGGTGGTTGTCATTAGAGAGATTTATAAACAGCTAACACTTTTTAAGAAGAAAGAAGACATTTGATTTTCTTCCTTTGCAATATAATGATGCAATGAGACTCGAGAGCTAATTGGACTATTCAAGCTCATGAGAAATTGGCCATTATTAAGTGACTCTCATGGGGGATGGGTTGTATATCAATGTTAATAAAGTTGTTGACTTTGGTTTTAGGTTGAGACCGTATTCCATGAATTTGGTCATGCACTACAGCATATGCTTACCAAGCAAGATGAAGGCTTAGTAGCAGGTATTCGTGGTGTGGAGTGGGATGCAGTTGAACTTCCTTCTCAGTTTATGGAGAACTGGTGTTACCACAGGTGATTGGGCTCTAACATTTCTGTTGCATGGAGGGTTTTGGCATGTGAGACTCAGGCTGTTCTTGAATGTAGTAGCTTTATTTATTGCTGAAAGGTGGTGCTTTTACTTCATTAAACTTTTAAAGTCTGCCAGTATGGTTTATATTTTTGATTCTAGGTAAACAAAAAGCCAAGCATATGGGGGTTTGTCATCGTCTTGCTGATGCCTTTGAATCATATGATGGACAGAATTCCTAAATACAAGTTAAAATTCATTTAATACATCTATTAGTGCCATGGCCATCCTATGCAGTGCTATATAACAGGAAGGAGACACTAGTGCTGTCTAAGGGTACTGACTATAAACATCTACTGAAGGAGGTAAAGAAGGATTTTGGGTTGCCAGTTATGAAAGAGCAGTAGTCAAAACTTGAACATGCAAATTAAATAAAGAGTAATGAATTCAGATGTAAAACAAAGAGGGTATTTTTTAGTGCACACAATTTCTCACTGTTTTGTTGCTTGCCTCGTATGCTAGTTGATTCATGTACCATATAGAAGACACTTTTCAGTGATAATAGATATAGCTCTATCTTGTGCAGTTGTATCCCTATATTTTTGTGTGTATGCTGGGTTCTATTTGCCGTCATACTTTAGTTCCTAATTCCATTTCATTGCCCTCTAATCAATTGAGTTTAGATGATCAGTTAATAAGCTGGGTCTGCCTCTGCATTTCATTATTCTGCCTCGTTGGTCAGTCCCATTTTGTAACCGGTATTAGAAACTCAACGAGTTGTGGACATAAGATGGGAATTGCATCCATGTTGAGCATAGAATGCAGGCATCAAGAAAATAAATTAAAAAAAGTGAAACAGTTCTATGACAAGTAAAGGAATTAAAAAAAGTGAAACAGTTCTATGACAAGTAAAGGAATTAAAAAAAGTGAAACAGTTCTATGACAAGTAAAGGAATTAAAAAAACTGAAACAGTTCTATGACAAATAAAGGAATTAAAAAAAGAAACAATTCTACCATCTATTTTTGTTTCCTCTTGCCACAAGCAATTCTCAAAACCGTAATCAGTGATGAGTGAAAAGAGTCAATGACAAATGAAGAGGTGTTAGGGTTTTTATAAGCTCTAAATGCTCTTCCATAGGGTGTGTGCCCTATTGGAGCCTTTGGGATTCGGGAAAGCCTTGATTAAAAAAATAAAAAAGTAGGTACATTTCATTTGTATTGGGAGTGCTCCTAGGAGTGTGTTCCTGGTCAAGAGTGTGCTCCCTAAAAAGTTACCAATTGGGTGCTCGTTGGGAGAGAGCTCTTGTTTGGAGGGAGCTTCTTGAGCCGGAGTAGGAGGTGGGAGGGAGTTCTCATGCAACACTGAAAAATATATTTCAAAGACTTGAAATATTCAAACAAATATTTGTAAATATGGACATGTCAACATTGGTTTATGATTGAGAAAATTGTTTAGTGGGAGGATCATTTCATTTTCTTTTTAGTATGTAAAATGGAAGTTCAATGACACATTGATTGCATCGAGAGTAGCAAGGTGCTCTACAACTCGATATCAAGATCTACATCACCCTCTGATAGATCTGTGAAGTACTCTTGTACTCCCGTCATATGAATGAAAGCACCACTCTCAATGTACCACACACTAGTGGGTACTAATTTCAAAGAGGGGCTTACCACTAATGAGAAATCCTTCTCAAACTTGGTCAAAAACTCATCCACCTTTGTTGAAGCTGCAACCTGTGGCATCCCCTTCATCTTCTTATTTGGACATTGAGTATCATAGTGCCCTGTTTTGTGACATGCAAAGCATTTTACATTGCTCATGTCTCTCTTCTTCTCACCCTTTGAGGTAGCCTTGCCATTGGAGCCTTTCTTGGCCCTTTCTTTGCCATTTCCTGTAAGAGAAACATTCTCCTCCCACCCTGCTGTTGTTCTGCATGGTTGGATCCCAATCTCATTTCCTCCTGCATGAAATCATCCCATAATCTTTCCCAGTTGGGAAGATTCTCTCTAGCAACAATTCTAAAACTAAGGCATCCCATGGTTTAGAAAAACCTTTCAAGGTGGTTCTACCGAATACTTGATCCTCAACCTTTTCCCCAACAACAACCAACTCATCATGGATTTGAGTGATTTTAGTGAGATAGTATGTAACTGTATCGGATCTGGACATTTTCATGCTGTGAAGCTTCCCTCATATCACTGTTTTCCTGTTTTGGTTGTCACTCTGATAAAGCTTCGTTAAGGATTCCCACATCTTGTAGACATTCTTCTTCCCGGTCACATGCAGGATGATGTGATCCTTCACAACTTCCAAGATGATTCTTCTGGCTTTCACATTCTTCTTGTTGTAAGTAGCCAGAAGCACTGCATTAGTAGGAACAGTCTAGGTTTTCTCAACAATATCCCAGATTTCATTTTCCTCTAACAACAATGCAATCCTTTCTTTCCAAGGGTTGAAGTTTGATGCCCCTTCCAACTAGTCTTCGAATCTCAAACTTGTAGCCATCTTCCTTGTCCAACTGATACACTGATCCCACAACCTCCGGATGAAGATAACCTGCAAAAATCTGTAGATCCCTGTGTTAGTTTTTGGGGTAGCTCAAATAGGTACTTCCGCAGTGACAGTGCCTAGCATGCGGAGGTGTCTGAGGGGCACTCTCTAGATCTTTAACTTCATAATTGTATTTATAAAGTTCACCTGGCTTTTATTTAATTACTAAAGTGACTTTTTATCAAGTTGAGTGACTTAAGTGAATTAAGTCATCTCAATGGGAGATTAAGTCACAATCATCGATCTTGGGAAGGCAAGATCTAATCTTGACCGTTGAGATATTAGGGTTAGGCATTTGTTCATTAAGAGATTATAAAAGCATATCTAAGGAGAGTGAGAGGCACACATTGAGATGAGAGGAAGAGGGCGATTTTGCTGAGGAAGAGGGCGAATTTGCAGTTGGAGGAAAGTCGAGAAAGCAAGGCAGAAAAACAGAGTCGAAAAGTAGGGCCAAAAAAGCTGTGCGAAAAAGCTGGGCTGAAAAAGCTATGTAGAAAAAGTTGGGTCGAAAAAGCAGAGCTGAAAAGAAAGGCTGAAAAAGCTGTGCAAGAAAGTTGGGTTGAAAAAAGTTGCGCGGAAAAAGTTGGGCCAAAAAAGCAGGGCTGTATAGGCCGAGTTTGCTAGGTTGTAAGAAATTTCTGAATTAGCTGCTGTAATTATTTTCTTTCTCCGAAGCCAATAAAATCCTCTCATTTACTGGTTTTCCCTTCGGGGTTTTTCCAGGGGTATTGCCCAGAAATATTTGTGCTGTTTATGATTCCGTTGTGCATTTTAATGGTTAAACTCAATTGCAAATTTTCTGCATAGTTTACAGAATATATATTAGTAGTAGATTAAATTTCGAGTTGTTAAATTATTGGCATAAAATTTTTGATTGCTGTGTAACAAGAATTTAACATGGTATCAAAGCTGGGACTCTGAAGAGTGGCACTGAAGACTTTGGCACAAGGATTTGCAGGGATTGTAGGGGTTTTGCTCATATAAAGGAAGGGAAAAGTATTGTTGGTCAGTTGGACGAGGATGGCTATCAAATTGAGGTTTGAGGACAGGCTGGACAAGGCTATGAATTTTAGCCCATGGAAAGAGCGGATTGCATTACTGTTGGAGGAAAACGAAATCTGGAACATTGTGGAGAAAACCTAGGTTGTTCCTGTTATCCACTGAGTTGCACTAGCTAGACTTGCAGTTAAGCCGCCAAAGTTTGAGCAATCAAATTCTCAGTGTTTAGAGTTCAGAGGTTCAGTCAGTCTATTTGACCAACTTTTCCACATTTCCATACCCTGCGGGGAATTGTAATAAGAGATGTTGCATGATGAGCTTTGTAAAAGGTTTAGCCACCTAAGACTTAGACATGAGTTGTTACTCTGGAGTGTTTTTTTTACTTGTTAATTATATTCAACTGTGCAAGCAATTTATAATTTTCGAGTTTTTTCACTCAATTCCTCCAAAGCTGGAGTATATACTCATGGTTAGGCCTTAGCATGGTCATCTAAGCCTAGTGTCTAATGTATATTAGCATGCTAAACATTCTCTTAGAGTTTTATGGAAATGTGCTAAGTCCCCCTTAGGATTTTTTGATTTTTTCAGTTAATAAAAAATTTACCGTCAAACATAATTTTTTAATTGTAATTTGAAGTTGTATTAAAAATGTGGTACTAGGAGGCTTCATATGCCTTGGGGGTGCTCATTTTTGAACCTAGAGCACCCACTTTACCTACGTACCCACTTTTGTGAGTGAAATTAGTGATTTTAATCATTAAAAAGTTAATTTTACTCACGAAACCCAAAAAAGACATAAAAAACCAGGATTGCTAAATTTTAGCAAAGTTGTCGGAAACATGTTTAAACATGTTTTGAGTGAAACAAAGCCTAAAAGGCTATGTGGCAGCCAAAGAGAAGCAAGGGAAAACATCTACTGGATAAAGATCAAAGTCAAAGGTCTTCCACCTAACAATTGAGCATGTAGCCAAAGAAGATGTGCGCCCCTCTTAGAGAGGTGGCTATGTGGCAGCGAAAGAGAAGCAAGGGAAAACATCTATTGGATAAAGATCAAAGTCAAAGGTCTTCCACCTAACAATTGAGCATGTAGCCAAAGAAGAGGTGCGCCCCTCTTAGAGAGGTGGCACATTCTAGAGAGAGGCCATCCTCTCTTGGAGAGGTGGCACCCTCCTACCTTCCCATTGTGCACACTGGCCAACCTTTTGGGTTAAGGGAGAGGTGGCACACTCTAGAGAGAGGCCATCCTCTCTTGGAGAGGTGGCGGCCTCCTACCTTCCCATTGTGCACACTTGCCAACCTTTTGGGTTAAGGGAGAGGTGGCAGCCCATGCTCCACCACTTGGCCCCCTTCCTCTCACAATTGGTGCGCCCCTCTTCTCCACTTTCTGCACCCTCGTCTCTTGGGGATCTTCACGCTTGAGCTATAAATAAAGCATCCTCGCCCATTGCAATCTAGTTGGAGCTTATGAAGCATTGCTATTGTAAATCATTTGTACTTTAATTCTATTGAATTTAAAGCAGCTGCAAGAGCCATTCTCCGTGAGGATGGCAAAGACTCTAGCCGAGATCTAGGGCCCCCAGTGCACTCCTGGGGTTCTTGGTCTATGACCAAACAGTCAGTGCCATGGCAAAAGGCCTTTGTAAGGGCCCCTAGTAGATGAATGGGGTTCTTGGTCTGGGACTAAGCAGCAAAAGACCCTTGTAAGGGCCCCCAATAGATGACTGGGGTTTTTGGTTTGGGACCAAGCAGTGAAGACCCTTGTGAGGGCCCCCAGTATATGACTGGGGTTCTTGGTCTGGGACCAAGCAGTTAGAGTCCCTAGATATGTCTAGGGCCCTTGGACATGTTCCAGGGTACCCATGCCTAGGGCATGGGTTGATCCTTGGTCTTGTACCTTGGTGGATAAGACCCCATAAATGTTCTGGGGCAACCTGTTCCTTGATCAGGTGTTTGTTGGTTTATGACCCTCTTTGAAGGTGGGATGACCACATGAGGGAAGTATCCCATATGCAATGATGATAAAGTTAAAAAGGTCACCTTGAGAATTATATGGACATGTGTAAACCTCTCCTAAACCCTCCACCCTTGGTTTTGTTGGGCTTGAGTTTGTCTGGGGTTTGTTTGTAATTTTTAGGGGTTAATACAAGAAATAATTAATTAATAGAAATTGAAAATATATTTAATTAATATTTATATTAATTAAATGTATTATTTTTATTATTATTTCTTTTATTTTACCCTCAACCAAAAGTATAAATAGAGAACCCTCCCTCTTCATTTGAACACACATTGTCTCTCTATCCTAAAGGTGGCAGATTGCTCTCCTTGCAACAATGCAGCCTCCTTGTAGGAGTTTTGGCCCCTCCTTGCAACAGTTCGGCCCCCTCCTTGAAACAGTTCGGCCTCTCGATCAAACAGATCGACCTCCTTGTAGTAGTCAGCGGCTCCTTCAGTGGCATCCTTTTGTGGCTGATCTGTCCCAGTTTTTTTTTACAGCTTGATTTCTGCTGTTGTGTGAAGTGTGGTAAGTATCTTCTTCTGTTGAGAACACCTGTTGCTGCCCTCTGTATTCAATACCAGCCAACAAACCCTCCTCAGCAGTCTACTGTCCTCTATCTCAGTGCCTTGTGAGGGCTGCGACACCCTAAGTAAGGTGGTTGGGCCATCCTTAAGACAGCCGTCCCACTTCCTAGCTGTTCTATTCTTGCATGAGGGTTTGTGGCGTGTTCTTGTGTGAAGTTCTGGTGGAGGCTTAACTGTCCTTTAATTCTTTTTGACAAGAGATCTCACCCATGAGGTAGATCCATGATCTTGGACTTTTTCTGAGCATAAATTCAGTGGCTAATCATCTCTTGTGTGAGGCATGAACTCCTTCACTGTTCAAAGGTAAGACACCAAGAGGTAAGTTACTTTATGATGCAGTTCTGTGTGTTTCTAGTTTAGATCTATTTGAAATTTAATGGTTAAGTTTCCTATTGCATAGATCTGTCATCCTATTATTTAGATCTGTTAATCAAATTGCTAGATCTATTATTCTAATGCTTAGATCTGTTAGCAAATGTTTAGATCTGCTTATCTTATATCTGTTTCTTAGTTTAGATCTATATTAGATCTGTAAGTTAGATCTATTCCTTTGTCTAGATTTATATCGGATTAGATCTGTTTTCAGCTTGGGTTTATATCAGATCTAATTTTTGTTTTGACTAGTCTAGTTTTAATCTCTTGATCTTGCTTACTAAGAAATAGATTTCTGGTTGAATCTAATTGATGTCAGTTCAGAACTCTGTTTAGTGCACACTCATAAACTGTTTACAATTCAATTCAAATTGTTGTTTCTCTGATCTGATTTCCTATACAGTATTTTATTGATTTACTGTTCCAAGGTTTGATTTAGTTGTTCTGTCTAACAAAATTAAAAAGACAACATTTTTCTACTTTACTTCCCTAATTCTAACATGGAATCAGAGCTTAGGGTGTGAAAAGAGCTCAAGAAGTGGGTAGACTTGAGTCTGTGTAGATCCTCTTCTTAGAATTTGTTTTGCAGATCAGAAGTAAGCAATGTCCTCCTTTGTGGATCTGAGAAAGGGAACAGGGTTTCCATAAGGATAAGCCACAAGGTTTATTGGCAACCTTCACTCTCTTTGACAGTCTTTTCATCCTAGACCTGAAACCTCTTGGGAAAATGTAATTGTTTAACGCTCAATTATGCTTTTGGAAAGGAATTTGATTTATTGTCATTTCCCTAAATTCTAACATTTAGAAAATGACTAGAACATATTGAACATAAAAGAAAAGTTCAATCGCTCTAAATTTAATTAATCTTTGTTAGTCAAGGTCTAAGGATGATACCTGATAGCCCTTTTCTACGTGCTAAGCATTGTTCTTTCAAAAGAATTGGTGTAGAGACCTTGTCTGGCATATATCCTAGCCAACAGAAGGATACTCCTTGGAAATTGTTTCTGCATATCTAAACCTTTGATTCACTAACAAACATGAAAAGTTTTTGAAGGTTGTTATCTCTGCATCTTTTTAGCAGGTGAGATCTGGATGACTGTGGCTATGGCTATGGCTATTATCAAAAGTGCATGCCTAGGTAGCATGATAGTTTTAAGTGCAATTTGATTTGGGTCAAAAGGTTGGAAAGTGCACAACAAGATATAAGCACATCCTTATCACAATACTAGATTGTCACTTTGATGCATGCTAAGGTTGACCACTGTAACACGCATGTTCATACTAACACTCTACTATGATTAGCTTCTTGTAAGCATGACTTCTCTAATTATCGACATAGTTCTTCTCCAACTCCATTTGGGATCAATCCTCTTTGCCTCTGCTTTATCAAAGCTCTTTCACCACACCATGTTGGGACTACCTCTATGACAAGAAGATATCCATTACACTTTTTATTTGGACTGATTGATATGGAGAGGATAGTGAAAGACTATCTTGTTTATTGTCTTGTACACTTGTGATATGCAAGTTTGGATGCCAAAGAAAACCTGTTTGGATCTTTGGTGGAGTGACCAATGCTAGTTGGGTGAGTTTCCTTGTGAGGAGATTTGATTGAAATTTAAATGATAACTCTTACCTCCAGTAACCCCTTTTTCACTTCTGAGCTAGGCCGAGTTAGTTGAAGATCTGATATAGGATGCTTGGGATTGTAACCATCATCTTGAAGATCAGAAGAGATAGGTGTAAGCTTTTATAACGTTATTGATGCTTGGTGAGTTCTTAGTTTTCATTTAGTAAGCCTTTGGTAAATTACAATGGCATTGACAGAATCACTGGTAAATAAATTTTAATGGGAAATTGTGTAGCTTTAGTAAATGACAACACCTTATGCATCCATATGTTCTGTACTACAAAGAGTACACGAGTTTTAAAGTTAACCACAATACTTTGAGTGGTGGAAATTGGGCAATGACTTTGGTATTTGGCTTTGAGAAAAAACTTGTGAGGGATGACTTTTGTAAGAACATAATTTGGGACAATGCAGTTTTTGGCCTCATTCTTTAAGACGTATTGTTAACTCGTTGCATATGGATGAATACTGTATTATCCACAAGACAGTGGGATATTCTCTTAAGGATATGGAACTAACAGATTTATATCAAACATCTGCATACACAGAAGATGTCTTAGATAGCTTGAGTTGGTAACTGGCTGCAAAATACAAGTATGTCTTCAGCCTAAACAAGTTCGTGGATACTCCATTTACTTTCAACAAGAGAGATATGTTTACCTTCCTGTCATATTTATGAATCCATGTCTCAATGGAATATTGGCAGAATCTCATGTGTATTTTTGTTATATGACCAAGGAAGCTGTGATCTCAACACTTACTTATTTTTGATGTAAGCTAGGTCTTTCTCCCTGGTTTGGTAACCTAGCTGTCTATTGGATTTTTATCTCTGTTATGAAAAACAACATGTAACCTTGGGTTATTTCCTTGGTAAAAGAGTCCAACAAATTATCGTGGTAGTTGGGGTTTTTTTTTCTTTGTTTTGGGAACCCTACAGATATCTCTTTTCATTGTATTTGAGCCATTATCCTTGGCATAGGAGCTCAAGAAGTCTGACTTAACTTTTCATATTGAACTTGGTACTGACACCAAGGACATCTTGAAAATATATAACACCAGAACATAGTCAAAAGTTCGTATAGGTTCAGAGGGAGCCAATTTGCATATGACAGAGAGGCAGACATTTTATGAGACTCATAGGGAGCAGTACCTGCATATGAGTTAGTCCTTTACCTACAACATAAATGGAAACTTAGTAGAATCCAGGGATTCTATCGATTTCTTTTAAAGAAATTTTTTCTATTAAAAGGAAACCAACCTGGTGTCTGAAAATACTAAAGGAAGCAAAAAAACATTCAACACCTAAGGGCACTTTCAAAGAAAGCAAGAAACCAGATAATTACTCCAGCCTTATAGCTAAATTGAATCTTGTGATTGATTCAGAACCTTCCACATTTGAAGTGTGGGAAGATGCTGTGATAGAAGAATATTGAAGAATGATGTATGGTCAGTGTTTCAAAGACCTCGTGACAAATCAGTCGTAACCTCCAATGGCCTTATAAGATAAAGCCTACAACATATGGTTGTATTGAGGTTAAATTTGTGACTTGTGAAAGAAGAGATTATCTATGACAAGATCCTTACTTCCATCAGGATCTTTTGTCGCAGATTTTGATTTGAATACTTCATATGATAGATGTTAAGAATTCTTCTTAACAGTGAAGTTAAGCAAGAGGCTATCCATGGGAAAGAATCCCATGGATTATAACAAGCTCCGAGAGCTCGGTATGAAAGTATTGACAGTCTCTCTACAGAGTCTTGGGTTCACCAATAGTTTTATCTTTATATAAAGATTGTCCAAAATCTTCATGTTATCTTAGGATGATCTGTTCCTTACAGGAAATGAAATTTTGATAGCTCAGACTAAGAGGGAGCTCTTCAACAGAAGTTGATATGAAAGACCCGAGTCCTTTACATTACTTTCTGAGCTTAGAGGTGTGGCAGAAACTGTGTGAGATGGTTCTCTCACAAGAGCAAATATGTAGTTGATGTGCTTCACAGATTTGGCATGATGGACTGCAAGTCCATGACCACTCCAATGATCTCTAATCTAAAGAAACTACAAGATCAGGTCACAGGTTCAGATCCAGAAGATCCCACATTGTATCGCCAGATCATTGTGTCTTTGATGTATCTCGTACATACGAGACCAGACATCTGTTATGCAGTGAATGCTCTTAGCCAGTTCATGTGTGAACAAAAGCATATACATATGGTTGTTGTGAAGCATATTCTAAGATATGTTCGAGGAACTATCGCTCATGGTCTCAGATACACTTCCAGTGGAGGTGTAATACTTCTTGGATTTACAGATTCAGATTGGATGGGCAGTATAGTGGATTGGAAGAGCACTTTCGGATATTGTTTCAGTTTGAGTTCAACAATGATTTCCTGGTCCAACAGGAAACAGGGCTCCATAGCCCTAAGCACTGCAAAAGAAGATTACATTGCTGCAAGTGTTGCTAGCAGAGAAGCAGTGTGGCTTAGGAAGCTACTTTCAGACTTGTTCAGTTCAGAGCTTGAACCCACCGTCATTCACTGTGACAATCAGGGTTGTATAAAGCTCACCGAGAATCCAGTGTTTCACGACATATCGAAACACATTGAGATGAGATACCACTATGTCCGGGACATGGTTCAAAAGAACGTTCTTAGCATTCACTATGTTCTGACGGCAGAACAGACGACAAATATTTTTACCAAACCACTGCCCCTGACAAAGTTTGTATACTTTCGTGACAAGCTTGGTGTAGCTGAGAATGCCTCTCTTGCTGAGAGGGAGTGTTGAATTTAAAGCAGCTGCAAGAGCCATTCTCCAGGAGGATGGCAAAGACTCTAGCCAAGATCTAGGGCCCCCAGTGCACTCCTAGGGTTCTTGGTCTGGGACCAAACAGTCACTGCCATGGCAAAAGACCTTTGTAAGGCCCCCCAGTAGATGACTGGGGTTCTTGCTCTGGGACCAAGCAACAAAAGACCCTTGTAATGGCCCCTAGTAGATGACTGGGGTTCTTGGTCTGGGACCAAGCAGTGAAGACCCTTGTGAGGGCCCCCAATATATGACTGGGGTTCTTGGTCTGGGACCAAGCAGTTAAAGTCCCTAGATATGTCTAGGGCCCCTGGACATGTTCCAAGGTACCCATGCTTGGGGCATGGGTTGATCCTTGGTCTTACACCTTAGTGGATAAGATCCCAGAAATGTTCTGGGGCAACCTGGTCCTTGATCAGGTGTTTGTTGGTGTATGACCCTCTTTGAAGGTGGGCATGACCACATGAGGGATGTATCCCATATGCAATGATGATAAAGTTAAAAAGGTCACCTTGAGAATTATATGGACATGTGTAAACCTCTCCTAAACCCTTCACCCATGATTTTGTTAGGCTTGAGTTTGTCTGGGGTTTGTTTGTAATTTTTAGGGGTTAATACAAGAAATAATTAATTAATAGAAATTGAAAATATATTTAATTAATATTTATATTAATTAAATATATTATTTTTATTATTATTTCTTTTATTTTACCCTCAACCAAAAGTATAAATAGAGACCCCTCCCTCTTCATTTGAACACACATTGTCTCTCTATCCTAAAGGTGGCAGATTGCTCTCCTTGCAACAGTGTAGCCTCCTTGTAGGAGTTTCGGCCCCTCCTTGCAATAGTTCGGCCCCCTCCTTGAAACAATTCGGCCTCTCCATCAAATAGGTCGACCTCCTTGTAGTAGTCAACGACTCCTTCAATGGCATCGTTTTGTGGCTGATCGGTCCCAGTTTTTTTTTATAGATTGATTTCTGTTGTTGTGTGAAGTGTGGTAAGTATCTTCTTCTGTTGAGAACACCTGTTGCTGCCCTTTGTATTCAATACCAGCCAGCAAACCCTCCTCAATAGTCTGTCGTCCTCTATCTGAGTGCCTTGTGAGGGTTGCGGCACCCTAAGTAAGGTGGTTGGGCCATCCTTAAGACAACCGTCCCACTTCCTAGTTGTTCTATTCTTGCATGAGGGTTTGTGGTGTGTTCTTGTGTGAAGTTCTGGTGGAGGCTGAACTGTCCTATAATTCTCTTTGACAAGAGATCTCACCCATGAGGTAGATCCATGATCTTGGACTTTTTCTGAGCATAAATTCAGTGGCTAATCATCTCTTGTGTGAGACATGAACTCCTTCATTGTTCAAAGGTAAGACACCAAGAGGTAAGTACTTTATGATGCAGTTCTGTGTGTTTCTAGTTTAGATCTATTTGAAATTTAATGGTTAAGTTTCCTATTGGATAGATCTGTCATCCTATTATTTAGATCTGTTAATCAAATTG
>ML825838.1:33916-54626 GCA_009831015.1 Picea engelmannii | reverse complement strand
AAATGCTTGGTTGAACCATGTAAACAATTGTTGTTCATTCATCTATAGTAATGACAATTGGAGTTTTGGGTAAACAACGAACACAATATTATGAAATTGGTTGGCTCTATATGCATGGTAGTATAGCTCTGCTTGTTGTGAATTTGTTCGGAGTTTGTGTAACTATTGAACTCAACAACAAGGCATAAAAATTGAACATATAAATGAAACCGTATCAAATAATTAGACTTGGGAAAAACTAATCTTGATCATGGATAAACAAAAAATTACAGATGACTCAATTAAATATGAATTACAAAGAGGATCCATATTGGTGAAATATATAGGCCATAAGCCAACTCTAAGAAGCCAACTCTAAGGATCAATGATGCACTTAGACAAGGAATTGGATCTATATTAGTGTAAGAAGAGAGACCATTGAATTTTGAAGTAAACAAATCACACCATTAGCTTTTAAAAATAAACCAGTGAAGGAAAAGGATTTGGTAAAATCTACTCATGAAAGTAAACAATTCAAGGAAAAAGATTTGGTAAAATCTAATTATGAAAGTAAACCAGTCAAGAAAAGATTGAGTAATTTTGTTTTTTAAATTTAAAATTTGAACTTTTTCACATTTTTTAAAATGTTATATGTGATTTTTTTTCAAAGTTTTGATTTTTATTTAATTATATGTTTTTTATTATTTTAAGATGATATACATTATAGATTACAATTTAAAATATTGATTTTCAACATTTTTTTTTACTTTAATACATCAATATAGTGAAATAATAGTACTTTTAAATAATTAGTAAAATAATATAATATTTATTTAAAAGCTAGTTATGATTAAAAAGTGTATTTATGATGAAAAATTATATATTTTGGAAGTTTCTTGTTAAGATGTTAGGTCAAATAAAGCATTTTTATGGTCAAAATGTGAAATAAAAAAATATAAATATTTATTATTATTGTAAAATCTTAAAGTCCAAAGTATGATAAATATAACTCATCATTAATATGTTAATTTGGACATTTTCTTTAAGGACATCTTAAAAGTAATTAATAATTTCAATTAGTCATTTTTATTTATTTTAGGGATTTGACTTTCTTTTTGGACATGATTCTCTATTATTGGGTCTTTTATGTCTCCAAGTTGTCCAAAATGATCATTTTCAAACAACTCTTTCAGTGGTGGTCAAGACTATTTTCACACACACACTCACATACACACACATAAAATTAATTAATTTTTTATATAATTTATTTTAGAAGTAGAAAATTCATATAAAAAAAGAGAGATTTTATATGACCACATAGGGGGAGCCATAGGGGGTTTAGGGTTTTCTTAGATCAATATCTTATCACATTCATTCATAAAGGGTTTTTTTTAATTGTGAAAAATAAGGTCAATATATTATAGGTATTGGCGTGGGGATGATGTCGRGTACAGGGGTTATAAGTATTAGGGAGTATAAAAAGGGGAATATGGTAAAAATATGAGATATCTAGTAAAAATAAGGGTTTTTTAATTGCCAAGGCCRAGGTATTTTTTAATATCTAGTGAAATTAGGGGTATTCTTTAATGTCCCATGAACACAAGTTCACTAGGTGGAGACCTAGTGGATCCAAGAGACTCTCCCAATAGAGGTTTATGTAGACTCTTGGTGCTATCTAAGCCACATTTATGTGGTCGATGGAGAATGTTATACAGTTGGTCAATTACTCTGAGGACACCCTCTCAGAAGACATGATATTCACATCACTTCATGTGAACTTTAGCTCAAATCTTGAAATGTACTAAAAGGAGGTGGAATCGAGTACACCATCTAGTCCTTTCAATTTATCTCGAGGGAGGATTAGTAAAGACCATGCCAAACTCTACAATTCGGTAGGGTCTTTGGAGGATTGTTATCGGGATGAGGATTGTTGTCATAAAGTTTCTCGAAAGGTGGTTCTAGGAGGTGATCATGCATTGTGTGAATTTCTAGCCTCTAGTGCGAATCCAACGTGTCCTTCTCTCCCTTGCAATTCATGAAACTCCCCTAAAGGAAAAATCAGCGAAGGGCCATGCGCATTAGGGTTTAATGGGAATCATTTAGAGATGGCAGAGCTTCAAGGGAGCAAGATAAAACAATCTAGGGAAAATCTTGCTCATAATAAATGGAGGGTTGTGAAGTCTAAGTGGGGCAGAGTTTCACTAGTGGTCAGGGAGGATCTAAAAGTTAGTGAAATTGCTAAGCCTCGGGGAAAAACTCTCATTGGGGATTCAAAGGAAGGAGATTTTCTATGGACAATATGAATTTATGGATGCAATATGAGTGGGTGTTAGTTTTGGGTTACATAATGACTATCCATCTTCAAGCTAGAGGATGGATAGGTTTCATATTTCAAACCCGAGATGATGCTTAGTGTATTTTGGCAAATCATTATTATTGAGAATGAAGTTTATTATGTGTTAAACCTTGGCATCTGCTTTTTGACACCAAGATCCCAGATAGTGACTAGTTTTCCTACTTGGATAAAACTTCCAAACCTCCATCTGGAATTCTGAAAACAAATATGAAACTTGTATCTTTTTCTATGTGGCACAAATGTTGGTGGAACGACCCTCAACAAGGTATGTTTGAGACAATCTCACCGGAGATGGGGGATAGTTCCTATACCTAGGTGTTGGATTATATTAATATGTCTTTAGTACATGTGCTCGATGCCATAAGGTAGGTCAGATCCTATCTGATTGTGAGCTAAAATTCTAGAAAGAAAATTCAGGGAAAGCGTTAGAGGTTTTGGATGAAATCCTATAAACCCTAATCACTCTTGCAAGGTGAGAAAATTTCAAGATGGGCCTCATAGTTTGAAGGAATAAACAGAGGAGGTTAATCGGTTATCTCATTTGATTGATCCAACAATCGAATGTAATGATATATTGGTCATCGACATCTCCATTCCTCTTATATAAGGGGGGAAACTTAGGGAGAAATACCAGATCCAACTGGAGAGGTTTGGGGACGATTTGGACCTGCCTCCATCACAATGGTGAAAGATATGCTTCTGCTAGGTAACATCTTCTTCGGCCGCACAAACTCGTTCATCAATGGAGGTGATCTCTGGGGGATTTTGAAGGTGATTCCAAAGCGTAAAGTTGTACTCCACCAACCCCGAAAAATATTTGAGTTGTGCCTAGCCTTTTTGAAGTGCTTCCTCGACCACCACAATCTTCTGTTGTAATTCAATATCTGTTGGTGTTGACTATTGGAACCATGTATGAAGTGCGAGGTTCTATGACTTTAAGTCTATTGGTGTTGACTATTAGAGCCATGTATGAAGTGCGAGGTTGTACATCAGGACCGCAGTGGTTTATAAATACATCATAAACACAGCTGTTGATGTTGCCCTGTGTGGTGGATGAGGAGAGGATGCGAAGAATGCAGCATCCCCAGCTGGTGCTATCGGATACAAAATAGCTAAAAAAAAAAAGATACAAAATGTTTTGCATAGTTTGGGAATGTGCGCTCAACCTTAATATTTTCATCTGAATGATCAAGTCCAAAGAACCTTCCAGCTGCACCTTTGCTACTCTTATCTACATATCAAAAATTTAATAGTTAGCCAATCGGTTGAAAACAAAATAACTGATATTTGAATGATTTCTGAACTTCTTTATTTCATTGAACTAACCAAAGTCGCAATATATGTTGAACACAATTTATGATCCTTTTCTTTTATTATTAAATTGTTTTTAAATGAATGGCTGGAAGAAACTATTACTGTGATTTGAATGAATGGGTGAAGCATTATAAGTATCGCCACCGACAAATTATGTGTACACATAAAGCGTTTAACAAACATGCGTTGATTTTCATGTGGAAATATCCTTACCACCGATTTGATTCCTTTAGTTGGGACAATATACGAATTTATGGATGACGGAAATCGGTACATACACGAATTGTGCCTTGTTTTTTATTGACTGGCACAGGATTCGACACCCATTGAGTCAAATGGATAGGATAGATAAAACCTGCCTTTAGCAATTTCTCAACCTCAATCTTGATGGTTGCTGCTTTCTTGGGATTAACTGGACGAAGTTTCTGTCGAACAAGCTTGGCATCAGGATACGTTGTGATTTCATGTTCAACTATTTTTGGATTGATAGCTAGCATTTCCTCATAAGACCAAGCAAAAACGTCGCGGAATTATTTGAAAAGATCTGTGTAGATTTGAATCTCTTCGAGAGAGCAATCTTCTCTAATGAAGACATTCTCCATGACGCCAGGGTTTCGGGAGATGTTGATTAGTATAGTTTCAACGATAGTTGCCATATTTCCCTTAGAATAAATTTCATGTGTAGCTAGGAGGTTAATAGGATACGGTTGATCTCCCATCATGGTCACAGTGAATTCCCCTACTTCGATTTGGCTTAACTCTGGGAGAAAATATGATTTGTGATGAAGATCTTCCCAAGGTTTGTCCGGACTAGTCATTGCTTCGATTATTGCTTCATCAGAAGGCAAGACTAAGTCTAACGAATCGACATTGGCAAGAGAACCCTGAGCCCAAATAGGCTCTAAAAGTGGATCTAACTCTTGTGCAGGAGTCGGATCAGTGTTAGTTGAAGCTTGTTGGACTAAAGAGTACTCTACTTCAGCGGCAGACAAGGGCATGGACATGCCGGGGTGCCCTGTCTCATCCATCATGGATGATGGGGAAGGAAGAATCCATGGATCCTCAAAGTAAGTCGTGCGGAACAACGAAACTTGAAAAATCTCAACCTTATGGTGACAAGATATAAATTTGATATCGCCCTGCAGAGGTGGGTAATCGAAGGTACCCATCAAAGATGGGCACAAACCAACTCCTACGTTGACGACACCTGGTTGAGGATTATCAATCATCGGGACCGTGGATGCCCCCTAAGCTATTTCAGTTCTGGAGAAAGACAATTGATCGATGGTCACTATCCGGCCCTTGTGTGGAAACAACAAGACCCGGAAAACTATAGCAACCACAGCTTGCATAGCATAAGTCCAACTCCGTCCTAACAAGAGGTTATAGTCGAGGGGAGCATCAACTACCTCTACTTCGATACACACAGTCTTCCCTCCTAACTGCACGAGGAAAGAAGGAACGATGCCATGTGGTTGGAACGAATGATCGTCGAAAGAAGTGAGGAGAGTAGGTGATGGAGACAAAACGGGCTGGCAAATGGCCTTCCAACATGCCAACGACATAACGCATGTCGAGGCACCCTCGTCGACCACCGTGCAGAAGATATTCCGTGTAAAAGTTTTCGTGGGGTAAGCCACTACTATCTAAAACGCTACATGGTAATGCAGACGAGGTTTTAAGTCGGTTGTATCTAACATGATGGTACCCGGATTACAAGTCTCAGTAGAGCCCAAAGCGGTTAACAAAGCTTTCCTCTGAGAAGGGAAACTTTGGAGGACCTCCAAAGTAGACATCGCACAAGGGGTTTGTGATAAATCTTCCACCACAGAGTAGTTCTGGGCGGCCCTTGCATTTGGGTTATGCGAAGCCTATTTAAATGCACCTTTTGGAATGCGTGTCATTGTTTCTCCCAACGTCTTCTCAATCTGTAGAGGAAGAGATGGGAGGTCAAATTCTTTGCCCTTCTCAGAAGCGCTTGGTTTACTATAATCGTGTGCTCTAGTCGATATGAAAGCATCACCCCTAACCATATATACGTTCGTGGACGAGGGGTTGTTCGGAGGTGGGCAGTTTTCTTGGCTGCCCCCTTCCGTACTTGCAGAGGCTTGAGTTAGATTTTACCCATGTTGAAATGGGTTTGTCAACACCGCCTACTGTTGTTGCGTGACAAATTTTTGGGCCTCTACAAGTCGAGGACATAGATGGGTCGAGTGGTCTTCCACGCACAATTTGCAAGGATACCTCGCCTTCTGTTTTTCAGTGTTGTCCCCGCCAGAATTATCGTTGGGTTTTTTACCCCCCTTACCCTTCTTTCATTGTTTTTTCTTCCCTTCAGGTTGCTGGGGGGGCTTTGGGTTAGTCGACTACAGTGTGTGTACCTCCGACGTTTGGGTAGGGGGAGCAGCCAAAGAAGTAGTTTGGCTGGCCGCTGTGTGTTATATGGATAACTGTTGCAACTTCTTTATCAATTGCTTAGCGGGCTTAGTTTGTGCTGAACCGACAATACCATCAGCATGCGGTCCAGCTCTCTGTCTAGTTTTATCCAGTATTGAACGTAGCGCATCTAGCAAGATGTTGTATAATAAACCGGACTGAGAATAGATGAGCTCAAACTGTTGAGCCCTCATGATGGCTTCTTCTTCAGAGAAAACTCTAGATGTCACGACGTCTTTGGATAACTATGGAACCAAAGACTTAAGGAACCTGTTAGCACTCTGTAAATTTCCAAGAGGTTGAAAAAGAAGAAATCTACACAGGTAACCTTAACCAACCACTTTTAAAGCTGGGATCTAGCCCTTCCAGCTTCAAAGAGGGATCTCTCTATAAGATTTAGCTTTGTTTGAAAGATATTAGGCTAGGTAAAGGCACGAGTTTTGTTTTGTTGTAAAAGGTTTTTAAATTTGGTTGAAACAAGTTACACATCCATTGGGCTATGGGGTCTGTACTTAATAAAATCCAAGAAGCAACCAGAAACGTTGAAGTAATATTTCACAAGGCGAGATAACAAGCTCACTGGATCTTTAATAATTTAAGTGATGGACAGAAGAAAGATAAGGAAAATAACTCCAATTAACAAGCACTTAAGAATCTCTTAACTGAAGATATTTAGAAGATGAACATTAAAATCCATAGAATCGGAAACAGGGTATCAGGGATAAATCCTGCAACATAACGTTATCCGTACAGATTAGTTATAGAAAAACAAGATGATCACAGAGCAAGAAAACTTTTAACTAAGAAAATCACATCACCAGTGAAACATGTGCAAGAATCCTGTAAAATGCCTCTTCTTTATTAATGGTAGATCTCGTCAAAAATGTTACAGCTCGATAACAATCGAGTGTGCAAATCAACAACCCACAATACATTGAAAAAAGAAGTATTTATAAGTCAAAATACAACGGTTCCTGTCATAACTGATCAGGACGTGTCCATACTATTATTAGCATAACTAACTCAACTAATCAAAAACTGTTTGGTGACTCATCACAACTGTTTGCTGAACTTCTGGGTAGGCCATTGGCGAGGTGCCTCTGCAACCTCTGCTAACAGGACAGCTGACTGGAAATGACAGCACATCTACTAATCTAGTAGATCGCATAGTTCTTCCCATCGGATATGAGTTGGCACTGTCACTTTGAGCAACCTCCAGTACACTTCGTCCATGTCTGTGTATTTAGAAAATGTAGGCTTGACGATGAAAATGTGCTTAATTTCATGCTGGATACTGATATCCGACTGCAAGGCTTCCATGAAGGCTCTTCCTGTGATGTTTGCTTATGCAGATCCATCTGATCTGCCGGATGTACATCTTTGGCTTGAAATTCGAACGTGGACCTCTTATAATCGGATATTACCTTTGGATCAGGCACTTGGGCATGGAGGAACGCCATGTGCATCCTACCATTTTCTGTGTCAAATGCTGAGAGAATTCTATGATGGGCCATGGATGACTGCTTCTGGAACGGCGCATAGGTGTTGTTAGTGAGCGACTGGTTCCTCTTTCTGATCGTGTCATATTTTTCAAAAATGCCCAATTTGGGCCGAGTGTTACTTGGTGGAGTATCCAATGGAGAATCTGAGGACTTTAATTCCTTTGTCCCCTCCTTATGCTGACTGGAGCCAAAAGGAAAACTGAGCTGCTTGGACCCAGTGGTGGTCACTGTGGTGGGTGTGGTCTCTTGCTCCACTGTCGTGCCTGTCGTAGGAGTTGTCCTCGGTTTTTTGGCATGCAATTGAAATTCCTCCGAAGACAGCTCTGTCACCGGGGAAGATGATTCTTGCCGGGGCCTCTTTTCCTTGGCATTCTGAGGTGTGACCGTGGGTGGTGCACTTGTTGAGGGTACCTGCCCTTCCATCCCAACAGTTGGTTCCACATCCACCAACGTGTCGGGCTCCCATTCAACTTGATTAGCAAATCTTTCAATTTCTAGCCTGGGCTCGTGTGCATATGGGGCAGTCTTATTTCTAACTCTCATCTCATAAATGATTCCACAAGGATCGTAATGCCAGGTGAAGCTTGTCGTGAATTTCATTTCCTTCAACAATTTGTCTGCTTCATCACCTGCACCTCTGCTGTTACAGATGAAAGAGCCTATCTTCCCTTTAATCCGCATTTGTTGCTTCTTTTTAAGAGAAACAAAGTGAATATCATCAGAATTCATAATTTGTCTAATGTATTCTAGTGCAAAAATCCTTACCGGTATGTATCTCGGAAGCTTGTATGGTGCCAGCTCGCACCCATAAACTCGGATCTCGAAATGATTCTGGTACAAGTACTAGTCCCCTGTCTTTGCATTGTCCGAAAGGTGCAAAACTCTCCGAACTTCATCATTTATCCGTGGCTCAGGCACACCACTCAGCATGCTTAGCACTGGTTGGTAAAACTGGTCAATGAATGCCGTGAAGTCGTATTCGGCGGAATTGGATTTCAAAAGAGATGTCCACGCTATGACTGGTTGTGGCTTCCCGTCGGAATCCATCTTCTGCATGGAGAAATTGAACTTGTCTGCTTGGAAGTAGACGAACATGTAGGCCAGAATAGATGAATACCTGAACATACCCTCTGTGGAGAAATTGACAAATTGTTCATGGATGTTGTGGGCCAAGAAAGTGCTGTAGTCAAACTGTGTGGTTGGTTGTTCATCATTGGAGAAGATGGACAGAAAACCCAGGATGGGCTCATCCACCCACTGATCAGAGTAATACCCAAGGAGAGCACACAGAGCCGAAATAATCTGGTTCCCTTTAACGGAAAATATGGAAGAAGGATACGGGAGGTTGGTGGTCGGGAGTGAAGCGGAAGTGGGAAGAAACAGCTCGAAAATCTGAGCTCTTTGCGGGAAGGTCATCTTTTGATAAATCTCGGTGAGGATTTCCAGATTGAAAGGGGACACAGATTCGGGGCGGGTTATCTGCATCATTTGGTCAATATCCTCTGGGGTGATGAAGAAGAGGACATCCCCTGACAAAGAAATAATGGCTTTTTGGTCAGGGACGTAGTGGGCTTGGCACTTGAGTTCAAATTCTGGGAAATGGTGGATTTGGGGGAACAGATACATGGGCAAATTGGAATCCCAAAGCCCAATCTCGTCACTCTGGTCCAGGAAGACTTCCCGAAGCCATGACTGCAAATCTGAGAAGTTGAAACTGCATATAGTGTCCGCTATCAACCGGTCCTTGTCGACCAGGGGAATTTTATCCAGGTCCACCGGAGGAGGAACGAACGGATTTTCTTCCTCTTCCGTTTGCTTTGTTTTAGACGCCATCTTAGCAATTGTACCTGCAACAAAAACGTTAGTGGGGTCTACTGGTGGTGGAGGAAAACGACGGGAAAGCAATGGAAATATGATGGATAAGTTCTCTGGTGCGATGGATGGTTTCTGGCGCGAGGGATGAATAACGAGTGAAAAAGGGCACAACAGTGTTTTTATTCAAAACTGGGTCGGTCAGATGCGGGAAAACGGTCAGCATGACAACGGGCATTTTATCCAGTCATTAATGTATAACGGGCCACTTGGGGTGATATGGTAGGTGACGGTAAACAGAGTATACGGACGACTGACGTGGAGGCTTGTGATTGGGGGGTAAAGTCGCCAAAGGGGGTTGTTCATGAGTGAAGGGTGTTATAGCGCTGACACCAGGGACTGGCAGTAGTAACGGGATGGGACTCAGACCCAGACGCGAGTGGGACAAGTGGGCTTAGTGGAGGGTGACGTCCAGGGGCGACGGAGTGTCAGATAGCATGTGGAGGATGGGACTCGTGAACCAATAGGGCGACGACACATGTAACAGGGGGCCCGTCATGAGGAAGATTCATTTCCGGACCCCCCCCCCCTTTTGATTAAAGATAGAATACCAAGGGGGATCCAGAAATCACCACGATCTGTTGATCTACGCGCTAGATTTCTGACCGCAGATCTCTGCTCGCTTTTTAACACCACTTTCGGACCCCCCCCCCCTCCATTAAAGGCAGAACGGAGGGGGGGGGTCCGAAATCCACTGTGGATCGTCGATTCAAGCGCTTTGCTTAGATCCGTTCAGATCTGCGCCTGTATTATAACCAATTTCTGACCCCCCCCCCACCTCCATTAAAGGAAGAACGGAGGGGGGGGTCCGGAATCCAATGTAAGCCATGGATTTGCGCGCTCATTTCTGGACCGTCCAGATCTGTGAAAAAGTTATCGCTGACTTCGGACCCCCTCCCTTTGGTTAAAAGCAGAACACTAAGGGGGGTCCGGAATCAACTGTGAGCCATTGATCCCAGCGCCATGATCTGAGCCTTTGAAAAGTGAATGAGACATAGGTAGGGGACGGAAAATGTCATATGTAGGAAAAACTTAGGATAAGGGCATTCACATGGGTTTTCTTTCGATATTTCTCCTATACACCACTAAGGGAGCATCTTTCAACCACACTTTAGGCATCGGGGTCATAGGATAACAACTTTATCGATCTGGCTTCATTTTGGCAAGGCAGGCAGAGCAATTAATCTACATCCTAACCTACTGTCACGAGGCAATTGACCCAGATTAAACAGTTGGGTTAAGATTTTATTCTTTCTAGGGGCTATCTGATCAGGATTAGATGGTCTGATCAGATGTATTCACTACTTCTAACCTAGGGGCTATCTAATGAGGATTAGATGGTCTGATCAGATGTATTCACTACTTCTAACCTAGGGGCTACCTGATCAGGATTAGATGGTCTGATCAGATGTATTCACTAACCTATCAACATTGAAAATTTAAAAGAACTTGGTCATGCTTGAAAGGTATGACCAAGTTGCTATTATTGCATGGGGCCTTTGTTTCAATTCTTTTTAGCCCTCTTTTCTTTTCTTTTTCTTTTTCTTTCTTTTTTCTTTTTCTTTTTTCTTTTTTCTTTTCACAAATTATTTGAAGAATGCAATATCATTTGTCAACCAAATCACCAGATACAGATAATATCCAAGTCATCAGCTGATTCCCATAAATTATGGGGTGATAAATGAACCACTCAAGCAGGAATGTTGGTGGGACTAGTACCTTGATTAAACTGTTCCGACGTCTCCATTCTCGGATGTGATCAGAGATATGGTCCGTTGTTGTCTGTTCGAAATTAGCGAGAAACTCTGTGCCAACGTCGTTGTTGCACCTTTTTCGTCACCTTGGTGAGCAGAATCGAGGTGCTTGCATGCCCAATTGGGTCTGCTGAGCAGGACAGTTGTAGAGAAAAGAGTTAGAGAAAGAAAAAAAAAACTATGCCTAAGAATTAGACTAATAGATGCAATAAAAATTAAAATCATAAGCATAGGGACAAAAGAACAAAAAGACCCATGTCACCAATGTTAGAGGCTGATCTTATTGATGAAATCAAAGCACCAAGAAGAAAGGGGACTATGAGTCCCTTCTTCCTCCAAGGGAAGGCTCTTGGACCCTCACAAGCTTGCTCTCCTTACAACAAAGAAAATGAGAATAGTGGTGAAAGAACTCTTTGCAAATCCACTTAATGGAGAGGTGGATTGCTCAATGAAATGGTGCAAATGTGTTCTTGTCAAGGATGGAGTCCTTAAAACAATATAGGAAGCATAAAATTACTTTGAATTCCTTGAGAAAATGAGGTGCATTCATGGATTTTTATAGCATTGCTGTTTAACTGCTTTGTAGTGTGAAAAGAGGCCATTTAGGGCATTCTTAGGTCTTTGACCAGCCCACCATTCGGATCTAGCCCAGATTTGAGGGTAAAATCGGCTTGGGAGCTGAACCATAAGTGGTTGGGAGGCCGACCACTTCAATAAATGCGTCGTTTAGCAGGTGTGCGGATTTTTTCGCTAACAGTCGCGCATCGTGCGCCTATGCACGCTTTATACGTTTCTGTTCCGTGCATGTGCACGCGCGCCCAATGTCTGCAAAGTGCTCTTCAATTTTTCACTACTTTGTATAGTTTTTGACCTTTTTGAATGTTGTGGTATTAATTCAGGTCCATGAATGACTTCATTACTGTTTGACGATGCTGAGTTTTTGTAACCATGTGCGGACAAAATTTTAGTGATAACAGATGCCCCCTGATGGGTGAGGTTAGGAGCAGACATATAGCCGAAATCCATCAATGTTTCTTATACTGAGAATGTTGTTGTAAGAGAGAGTAATAGTGTGATTGTCCAGAGCGATCCGTTGGAGGGAAAAAGGAACCGATAGGACCCGACCTTCGATAAGGTGTGTAAAATATAAACTGTGTACAAGCGAGGCGGGCATGCGCCATGCTCGTGTCATGTAACTCTGAAAAATATGACGAAAGCATTGGTGTAGACAATTGCAACACCCTCGGGGGAAGTTGTGATAAAGGCAAAAGACAATTCTGCAAATGAACATACTCTGAACTGTAGGCAATGATCGTTGTAATAAGTAGCAATGATTATGTGGGTATTGATAGCCCAGTCAAGTTCAGAGGTCTTCAGCAAATGAGAGAAATAACTGCAATAGTCACAAAGTAAGACCCACCGTAACATGAGAAAGTGTTGGCATCGAATGTTATGGGGGTCAATGACAGCAGGGAGCAATGGTGTTTCACCCTGTGTCGTCCGAGATCTCTCATTGAATAGATAATGAGAATCAAGATACTGTCACCCTTCTGGAAAATTGTGCTGATGTTGACAAAAGGGGAACGCGACTCCCAGAAGCAAAGGGCTTCAGGAAATCTACTGAGGTGAGGAAGTGGCAAAGGTACATGGACGAAGTCAAGAAGTGGGAAGACTCAAGACTTCCCTTGGTTGGAGGATGTATGAGATAAAAAGTGGCCACAACCGTGTAACGAGGTCGAGTGTCAGGGGGATGACAAGACCGATGATAAGTTGTGCCAAAGGCGGGACAAGGTGAACAAATTCAGAGGGTAGAGGTAAGTGACCTGTGGGGTACTCTGAAGATATGGACGATGCCAGCAAGGGTAGATGATAAGTAATGCTCCAACCAAGGGTGACATGGGTTGTGTTTGGCCAAAAGGAGGGAAGCAGGTCGCCAAAGGTGACAAAAAAAAAGATAATATAATGACTGGAAATAAAGGCATTTGTACAATAAATAATGAATAATTTGGGGAGAAATGTACAAATACATAAACGGGTGCCCCAGTGTGATATGGGTGGCCCATGGAGGGCAGAATTTTCTTGAAAAACTGATGAAGGGTGGGGGCCCCATTGGTGAGTTTCTGTATGAGGTAGGTGAAATGAAGGTAGGTTCGCAGATGGGCAAACTGATTGTGGATGAAATGGAGGGTTCATGATACTGCAGAGGTGCAGGTAAAAAATAGAACCGTAAAGAGATAATCTGGGAGTCCGTGTGGGGAAGCTAGCAAAATGAGGAGAAGGAGTATGTGGTTGATTTGCGACATGATGAAAGACTATCGGGACTCCCATCACTAAAGGGTAATGAAGAACAACATGAGTGTCAAAAGTGTCAAAAGGTGCTATGAATGGGACAACTCATGTGGGTAAGAATGCTACCGGGTAACAGTACCGAAGATGCAAAATGGAGGTGTGGGCACTGCAGAGCCGGGAATGGGGATCCTAGAGGTAAACATCAGAGGGTGTGACTGGAAATGAAAGTGTGATACAATGGGAAAGACTACATGCCAGTGCTGAGTATATACCTGAAGGGGTTGTGTCGATGGATGATGAGCAAGTCCCTGCACACATGAAAACCAAATACCCAAAGTGAACAATATCTGAAGAGAATCAAAGATATGAGCATGTATTTGATAAATGTGACTATGCACGTGCGTACCTGACCATGATATGAAAAAAAGGTGCCCCGGGGGCTCAGGATGAAAAGCGACCCAGGGGTTGTTGTGATGTAGGTGATGGGATGTTGATCCCGTGGCTGAAGACAGATTGAAAAATGGACACCGTGGGCTCCTGGAATGGTGAGTGGAATTTTGGCAAAAGGCCTATATATAGCTGTAGGGCCCACATTGCCACCTCATTTGTACCTGCTGCAATAGTGACTGGACGAGTAGTTTTCAGAGGAGATTGGGAGATTCGGGGAGGACGAGGCAGCCGATTGAGGATCTGCGAGTATCAGGTTAGTGGTCTGATCATCCTGCATAGAAATAGGTTTTCAATTTTTGGGCAGGGGCTGTACAGAGGGTCGTACAGAGGTATTTAGGGGGTATGGGCCCCACATGCACAGGAGACCTGGTGATAGGCGCGCATACGTGTGTGCCTGACCACCGGATATACGCACATGTGGGCTCGGTAGAGGGGATTTAAGGCGTGCTCGAAGGGCGCGCCTGTGAGTTGAACAGGCGCACACCAGTGCACGTCTGTGGGTTTGACAGGCGCGCGCCTGTGCGTTCCTGTATGGTGAACGGGCGCACGTACGGCGCGCCTGTGAAGCAAACAGGTGTGCACTGATGCGCACCTGTGTAGTGCACAGGCGCACATGTGTGTGCACCTGTGTAGTGAACAGGCGCGCATGTGTGCACTCCTGTGGGTAACAAAACCGCGCCTAGGGGGCAAGGTTGAAGTGTAAAAAATGAGTCTTTTTTATGCTGTTGATGGTTGCATGAGCTGATATAGGGTTCTGTGTTGTCTGCAGGTGGATGGTGGTGATGATGCCAGTGCGGTGGTGAGAGCGAGACTGGGCCCAGTTGAGAGACGTTGTGGCCATTGAGGGGCCCGGTGTGCGTGCAAATTTGGCAACCTGTGGGTTGCTAAAGTTCTTTGAGTGCCCGTTGATACGGGCATAGGAGTATCTATTACAGTTCCTGATCCAGATGTGGAGTCTGGAGCTGCACTGCTTCCTCGTACGAGGAGAGTAGATTCCCTTCACTGCGGTGGAGGATATATATTTCTTGACTGGGCTCCCCTTTCGGGGAATGCCCTTACCGGCGGAGCCGGTGTTGCCTAGGACTACTTTGCTTGCCGATATTAGCCAGAGATATTGTTCAGGTCGGGACTTTATGTCTGGGACGGTGGTGAGTATAGCGGTGATAGATTCCCTGGCGCATTGTTGTATAGCAGCGATGATTGTGTGGGTATATGGGTCACTGGCAACCGAGCGGATTAGTGGTGGCTAGCTTTTGGTGCTGGAGAGAGTGTTGGCCGGCGAGCGGTTTGCTTGGGGGCTGACACTGCATGCGAGGATGGTGGCGCAGTTGGACCACTGTCAGTCCACTGGTGTGGGGGAGTTTGCTTTTGGGTCCATCCTAGTGGCCTGGTTTTTAGAGAGGGTGTCGATGTTGCGCCTGAGGATTCTACTGGAGATGTCGGGGGCGCGAGAGTCGCAGTTGAGGCGGTGGTCGACAGTTTTGCTTCGTCATGGTGGTGGTGAAGGTGGCCACTTATTTTTGGCAGAGGCGACATAGGTATGGCGGCAGATGCCGCGGGTGATACTTCGGTACCCCTATGCTGGGGTGGACTTCCGGGGTGACCCGAACATGGTGCTACCTCCAGGGGAGGTGTTTGACCATCGAGGTATGTTTAGTATTGGTGTGCATGTTTTGGTTTATTTTTTTTTGAGATAGTAGTCCATATGTATATGATATAGATGCTGATACTATCTATTGCTTTTTTGCATGTGCAGATGTGGCACCTCGCGGGCGCGAGGTGGAGATGCAGAGAGCGTCGCCTCGTCGAGAGACGAAGAGACTACCGTAGGGAGAGAGAAGTCGGCGGGAGGATGCCACGAGGTGACCAACTGAGCCAAAGAGGGCAGTGAGGAGGTGTCGATTCGATGACCCTGGTGCGGGGCCATCACACGCTCCTCCGATAGCGGTCGGAGTGGATTTTGATGATATACGTCGTCGTCTGGAGACGGTTTTGCAAGATGTGTCGGAGGGCATGTGGTTGTGTATCTAGGACGAGAGTTTCCTGGAGCAGTGTGTGGGGGTACCACCACCATCGCAGTCCATAGTGCGACGAGCAATAGTGGTTGCTGCTATGACGAGTGGACGCCTGTCGCCGGGGCAGGAGGGTCCTGTGGGTGGACCACCACCGCCTGGGGCAGGTGGTGGTGGGCCGCCACCGCCTGAGGGAGGAGAAAACGGTGGCGCTATAGAGGCACCATGAGTGGTGCATGATGTATATCTTTTTTGTTGTTGTATATAGGCTGGTGAGCCCATTTTTTGTATCGAGGTGCTGCATTGGCCTACGGATACATGTATTTTTGTATGTAAACATTTGGATGGCCTGATGGGCTTTTATATATACATGAGTATACATATTTTGAGATTCATATGGTGTCTACATGTTTTTTTTTTTTGCTGATGAGTTGATGATGTCTATTCTATATATATGCTGTGACAGGATTTGTGAGATGTTTATGTATGTGTAGCTTGATGTGATATATGCCAATCTAAGACCATGTTAGCTATGTGATCTATTAATTGATTCAATTGTCTTGGAATATGTGTAAATGTAATGGCATCAAAATGTCGAGATAACAACCTAACCTGTAGGTATTTGCGAAAGAGGCACGGATCGCGTACGCGGTACACATTGTTGAGCTGGAGAACGACTAGTTGAGAGTCGAGGAAGACACTAAGCTAACGAATATGTTGATGTTGGGCGTCGGCCAGGAGGCCAATGACAGCAGTGTATTCAGCTTGGTTGTTGGTTGCTAGCCCCAAACATATGCCGCTTGAATGGAGCATGTCATGTGAGGGGGTGTAGAGATCCCAAGTAGCCGAAGCGAGATTTTGTATCCAACGGCTAGCACCGTCGGCATAACCGATGTGGTAGGCTGGTGGAGGAAGCATATGTCAATAGCACAAAGGATAGTTTAGACATGAGGGAAGGAGAAAAAAGATTAAAAACGCTAGAAAAGAAATAACCTAAAGTAGAATGACTACTTTTAAGAAAAAAATTTCTTGAGATACAACCCGTTGACGGGTTCTTTGAGAGAGAGGCCTTCGGAAGAGGCCAGGATATATGTGCCTTTGGTGAGGCAATGTTGAATGATGTATGGGCCATGCCAGAGTGATTCGAATTTTCCATGGCCGAAGGTATCATGAGCGATATCGTAAGCCAGAACGAGGTCGCCTTCGCGGAATGATCGAAGGTTGACATGGCGATCAAAGGTAGCCTTGGATCATTTTTTAGCTGCCTCATTGTTCTGTAAAAAAGATCGACGATCTTCATCCAGAGACTCCAAGTTCAGCAAGTGCTGCTCCATTGGAGCAGTGTCAGGTAATAGCTCAATTGCGGTGCGTAAGGTGGGAATTTCGCACTCGATGGGAAGAGTTTCCTCGACCCCATGGACTAAATGAAATGGTGTGAAACCAGTAGCGGTTTTCACAGCCATTCGGTAAGCCCATAGCACAGAAAATAACATATGATGCCAATTGGTTTTATGTTTATTAACCGTGCGCTGTAACATGGTCTTGAGGACTTTGTTAACTGCTTCGACCTGTCCGTTTGATTGGGGGTAATATGGTGAGGCAAACTTGTGAGAGAAGCCTAACCGAGATGAGAGTTAGACGAAGATCTCATTCTCGAAGTGTTTCCCATGGTCGGAAATGAGTTGGAGGGGTACGCCAAAATGGGATATGACTTGGTTAAAGAAAAAACGCACTGCAGTGTCAGCGGTGTTGTTGAAAGTGGTCATAGCTTTGGCCCATTTGGTGAAGTAGTCAACGGCGACAACGATGTATTTGTGGCCATTGCTGGATGGGGGATTACAAGCCATGAAGTCGATGCCTCATTTACAAAAAGGGTCGGCAGCAATGACAGGGTGAAGAAGAACGGGGGGAGCTCGGGCTTTGTTGGCATAGAGCTGACATTTCTCACATCGTTTCACGACATGAATGCAATCATGAAACAAGGTAGGCCAAAAGTAACTGGCTCGGATAATTTTTTGAGCAGTGGATATACCTAAAAGATGGCCCCCACATGCGTCGCTGTGACAGTCGTTTAAGACTCGGTCAGCCTCGTCGATAGTCAGGCATCGACGAAGAATGGTGTCGACGCCCCGCCAGTATAGGATGTCTCCGATGAGAAGGTAGCGGGGGGCCTGATGGAAAATACGTCGACGATCATCTCGTGAAAGGTGGTTACCGAACTTTTGAGTTCGGAGGTAGACGAGAAGGTCATCATACCAAGGATCATCTGAAGTGATGTAAAATAGATGTTCGTCTGGAAAGTTGGTGTTGACGGGGGCGCTGGTGGTGTCCGAGGGGAGGGTCGTGACAAGTTTGACGAGAACGAGGGCCTTCTTACTCTTAGGTGTTGAGAACTCGAGGTCGTACTCCTGAAGGATAATGATCCATTAAGCGAATTTGTCGTTAACTTGCCGACGGCTGAGCAAGTACTGCACAGGGTTGGAATCTATGACGACCTTTGTGGTGTGAAGCAGAATGTAATGGCGCAGTTTCTGAACTGCGAGGACAACTGCAAGAGCAAGTTTCTCTTTGTGTTTATACTTCAAGGGTGGCCCTGAGAGGTTTTTACTAATGTAATAAATGACATGTTCACGATTATCATCTCTGAGATGGACGAGGACACTGGCTACTGATATAGCTGATGCTGATACGTAGAGGATATAGTCGCGATTATATAGCTGATATAGCTGATGCTGATGCATTTGAAAGCGCTGTTTTAAGATCGTCAAATGACTATTGGGCGTGGTCGTCCCATTGAAATGGGATTTCGTGACGTAGTAAGTGAAGGAAACCATGTGTGCATATGGCGTAATCTGGGACAAAGCATCGAAGAAAGTTAGCTTTGCCCTGAAGACTCTGAAGTTGCCGTAAATTCCGGGGAGGTGGAATTTCGGTGATAGCTTGGACTTTGACGAGGTCCATGGTAATACCGCTTTGGGAAACAATAAAGCCGAGGAGGCGCCCTGCAATGACACATAACACACACTTGAGAGGATTCAAGCAGATGTTGTACTGATGACACCGCTGAAAGATGATTCATAAATCATCGAGATGTTGGGTGCATTTCTTGGATCGAGCTGTGAAGTCATCCAGGTAGGCGAGGATGATTTTAGCCAGATCGTGGAATATGTATTTCATCGCCCACTGGAAATTTGCGCCAGCATTCTTTAAGCCAAAAGGCATGACATGATATGCAAAGGTACCCCACAGGGTAGTGAATGCGGTTTTATACTGATCGGTTGGGTGGATTTGAATTTGGTTATAGCCAGAGAATCCGTCCATAAAGGAGAGAGCCCGTGGTCAGCGCAGTCTGTGCAAACGCGGATAGTGCCCTGTTTTTTGTCGACAAGTACAGGGTTGGAAACCCATGAAGTATAAGTGATGGGGTAAATAAACCTGACAGCGCATAATTTGTCAATTTCGGCTTTGATAGCCGTGGCTTTGGATGGGTGTAGTGGTCGTTGTTTCTGGCGAACTGGTGTGATGTCGGGCCAGGTGTCGATGTGATGTTCGACAATAGAGGGATCGAGGCCAGGAATTTTCGTGTATGACCAGGCAAAAATATCCCTATATTCCTGGAAGAGGGCTTTATATGCGGTGATTTCCCGAGGAGTGCAAGCAGCTCCAATGGTGATTTCTTCGACGATGCCATGTTTAATGGAAATTTCGATTTTGATGGTGGGGTAAATGTTGGCCATATTGCCTTCTTCAAATGCATCAGGAGCAGGAATGGGATTATTGAACCAATCGATAGGCCCTGATGGGATAAAATCCTTGGTTTCGACCACGTAAGTGGGGTTTTGGTTAGGAGGCCTAGAGGCCACCTGTGGAGAGAAGAGTGCGCGGTGGTGTAGTGCATCCCAGGGAGAGTCCGGGTGATTTAACTCTTCGAGTATTTCTTAGTTGTATTGGAATCGCCGGGAATACAAGGGGTCATGAGGAGAGATCTCAGTGACAGTGTGGTTGCCCCCTGATGAAGAAGCAAGGGGAACCATGCTAGGAAATGGTGAGGGTTCACTCGACATAAACCATATATTGAAGTACTAAGGGGTACCCGTGGTGGTTGGGTGGAGAGTGTCCGTAGGAAAATGAGCGGGAGAGTTGGGAGGGTTGGGGGGTAAATCCTTAGATACATCATCTAAGAACCACAGAGGTGTTGGGAGTGCCTCGGGTTCGGGAGAAATGACATGAAGATCCTCTAGTGACGAGGTAATGTCAATTATTGCCTCTACGGGTCAGTGAAGTAGGGCCAATTGACGATGCCTGTATTCAAGAATCATAGGACACTGGTATGTAAAATGAACTAATGAATCACAGAGAGAGAAAGGGTGTCTCATACGTTCATTGAATGAAGTGGTGACATAACAAATGTCAGTGATATTTGTTGAGGAGGATGTAGCAGGGCTGGGGTTGTTCTGGAAGTTCTGGCGTACGGCGGCTAATGTCTGCCAGAAGCGTGGTAGTGCTCGGTAATGATGGGTATAATGGTTGTACTCTGAACAGATAGCACAAGCGTATTTGGTCCTCAACCCTTTACTACTGGAAAGGGGGGTGGTAGTGGTGGGACTAGCAGTAGTGGCGGGTGGTGGGGGAGTTTGATTGAGTGGGACCAAATTCTGTAATTCAGGTAGTGATGGACAATTTTTGGTTTGGTGACCCTCTTTCTCACATAGTGCGCAAGGCGGTGGGATGCGTGGAGGAAGTGGA
>ML825837.1:80892-119949 GCA_009831015.1 Picea engelmannii | reverse complement strand
CTGATATCATGCTCATTTAATGCTGCAGTTATAAGGTTTAAAATAAGGAAAGTTTGTTGTCTAGAATTAGTCTTTTAACAGTCATTAAAACATGAAATATACCTCTGGTTTTTTCCACTTAAATGTTGATAATAAAAACCTGCATACCACAGAATTTAACACAAGTAATTTTGGTCAACATGATCCTGGAAAAAACCCCAAGGGGAAAACTAGTGAAGAGGAATTTATTATGGAGCTCTTAAAGAATTATTACAACAGAGAATCTGAGCAAGGAAAATCAGATTTTACAAGGCCAACTTATCTCAAGTCAGCAGTCCAATTTGTCCTTGAAAGTTGAGCAGCCTCCTAGAAAATCGCGGCCTCTTCTCCTTGATTCAATGCTGTCCTTTCATCATTTACAGCAGACAACGTTCATGGGGAAAAACGCCCAGCACCATACTTGTACCTTCCTAGGAATCCGCATCCTCTTCTAAGCAAGTGTGCCCTCTCTTCTCTACAAACCCTTTTCTCCTCCTCTTCCTCACTTCTTCTCAAGTGAACAATGTGCCCCCCATTCTCCTTCACTTTTCCTTTAGCCTCCTCATTAGCTTGACCCAGGGATCAAAGACCAAGATTAGATCTTAGCTTTCTAAGATCAAGGGTGGAGATTAAATCTCCCCCTTCACTTAAGTTCCCTAAGTCACTTTATCATTAATGAGCTCATAAAGTCACTTTGACTTTATAACATAAAGTTAAGGGAGAGGTACTTTTCCCCCTTTAGTGCTAGGCACATCAATAACACTAGGGGACCACTTCCCAAGGTAATAAAACTTAACACTCCCTCTTATCGAGGAAAGTGTTCTTCACCACTCCCATCTTGTCTCTGAAGTGGACATGCTTGCCCCTTGGCAAAGAATTCATGAGAATGTCAGCAATCTGCTCATTAGTAGATATGTACTCAAACTGAATTGCTCCTCTCTGAACCCAATCATGGATGAAGTGGTATCTAATCTCTATGTGCTTTGACCTGTCGTGAAAGACTGGATTCTCAAAGAGCTTGATACAACTCCGATTATCACAGTGAATCATTGTAGGCCTCAACTCATGACCAAATAGACCAACCAATAACTTACGAATCCAAATAGTCTCGTAGTTGGCCTGACTAATTGCCATACACTATGCCTCAGCATAACTCAGTGCCACTGACTTCTGTTTTCGGCTGAACCAGGAAACAATTGTTGATCCCATCTCGAAACAACACCCTAAAGAGCTCTTCTTGTCAATTGCACATCCTGCCCAGTCTGACTCTTTATAGTCAATCAACTTGACCCCGTCACCTCTGACGTAGTCCAAACCATACTCCACTAACCGCGATATGTACTTCAAAACATGTTTTGTTGCTATCCAGTGCACTCTCCTAGGCTCCACCATATACTGACTGAGAGTGTTCATAGCAGAACAAATATCTGGTATGTTAAATTTAGAGCTGCTATTAAGTTCTTTTCAATTTACTAGACAATAATAGCATAAGCAGGATCAAAGAGGAGCCTTCCTCTCTTATTTATACTAGCTGAGGGGGCACTAGGGTTATGTCTCTTCACTATGCAGGGTCGACTTCTTCCAATAGTGGTTAAAACCACTTTAATAAACCCTAAGGGGCGACTTCTCAAATACCACCATATGAATATGGTTTGACCAATCCACAAGAGGGGATTTGGTCTTATACAAAACCCGACATGATCAATCCACAAAAGGAGATTTGATCTATATAATAATAACTCAATTATAATTAGAATATTCTTCACAGTTACAATATTTCAACACTCCCCCTTAACAAGAAGGGTATTCTACTGACATAACCCAATACAACATCATCAGGAGAGAGAGAGAGGGCAACAATATCATCAGCATCTGGAACATTGACTGGCATATCTACAAATCATCGAAAGTTTTTCTCATCATCAATATCATCATCGTTCACATCATGGAGCTGGAGTAGTATCATCATCACCGTTCACAACATGGAACTGGAACAACATCATCATCATCATCGACAGCATGAAGTTGAACATCAGCATCAATAGCATGAAGCTAGAGCAACAATCTCACCAACATGAGGTTGGTACATCATCATCAACCACACGAGGCTAAGACAACAACATCATCAACACGAGGCTGAGATAACAACATCATCAACATGAGGCTGAGACAACAACATCATCAACACAAGGTTGAGACAACAACATCATCAACACAAGGTTGAGACAACAACATCATCAACATGAGGCTGAAACAACAACATCATCAACACGAGGCGGAGATAACAACATCATCAACAAGAGGTTGAGACAACAACATCATTAACACGAGGTTGAAACAATAACAACATCATCATATGGCAACATAATGAAGAAGGTGCAACAACAACATGTTGTGGTACTCTGACAGACCGTCCTTACCAAACCTTTGAGATCTGCCCAGGAACCATAAGATTCCCTAGGATATAAAATCCTAATGGATCTACCACGTGGTACTTTGACAAACTGTTGTTATCGGACCTTCGAGATCTGCCCAGGAATCAAAAGATTCCCTAGGATATAAAATCCTAACGAAGCTACCACTATTGACCACAGTTGGTATATACATGCACAGGTACTCTGACAGACCATCCTTACCGGACCTTCGAGATCTGTCCAGGGATCATTAGTCCCCTAGGATATAAAATCCTAACTGAGTTACTCGTTGTTGGTCAGGATACCATAGTATCATCAACATCACTCCCCCTTTCGAGGGACGTCCTTTCAGACTATACCAAGCTTGTCTTGAAAGTATTCAAACTTTACACGAGACAGAGGCTTGGTCAACACAACTGCAACCTGCTCATCTGTGCCAACATATTGGAGCTTTACAACTCCTCTCTGCACCATATCACAAAAATAGTGATACCGGATTTCTATGTGCTTCGACTTATCATGGAACATTGGGTTCTTTGTCATCTTTATGCAACTCAAGTTATCACATAGAATCACAGTGGCTTCCATCTCCAGATCGAATAGACCAGTCAACAACTTTTGAACCCAGATGGCTTCACAACTGGCGGAACATGCTCCAATGTATTCCTCTTCTATCGTGTTGAGAGCAATACTGAATTGCGTCTTGCTCTGCCATGAAGTCATGGTTGACCCCAGATTGAAACAACATCCTAAAGTGCTCTTTCTATCAAAAACACTTCCAGTCCAATCTGAATTAGTGTAACCAACCAATCTAAAGTCATGATCTCCAGTATAACAGAGATCAAAGTCCAACGTACCCTTAAGGTATCTCATCACATGCTTTGCAACTACAAGGTGAACATGTATAGGCTCTACCATATACTGACTCAAGGTGTTCACAGCAAAGCATATATCTGGCCTGGTATTCATCAGATACATCAACGAACCAATAATTTGTCTATATAGAGTAGCATCAACTAATTCTAACGAAGTATCAACCATGAGCTTCAACTTTGTTTCCATGCGTGTGTTCATGGCTTTGTATTCCAACATGTCAAACCTCTTTAGTATTCCAACTGCATACTTTCCTTGGTTAAGGAAGATCTTCTCTAGGCTCTGCCAAACTTCAAGACCTAAGAAATAATGCATCAGGCCTAGGTCTTTCATCTCAAATTCTGCAGTGAGCTTCTTCTTACAGTCTGTGATGAGCTTTTCTTCTCCTATTAAGAATAAGTCATCCACATACATCAGCAATATAATTGGCTCATGATTCATAACCTTGAAGTAAAAGTTAGAATCAGTTTTACTCTTGGTAAAGCCCAAGCTCGTCGGGAAACTATCAATTATTCCATACCAAACTCTGGGAGCTTGCTTCAATCCGTACAGAGCCTTCTTCAACCTGCAGACATGAGTTTTTATATCTTCAACTTCAAACCCTTGTGGTTGTTCTATATACACTTCTTCTTCAATACAACCATTTAAGAGGGTTGTTTTCACATCCATCTGGTGTAACTTCCACTTCATCTTGGTTGCAATAGCTATGATGGTCCTGATAGAAGTGTATTTGGCTACAAGAGCAAATGTCTCTTCATAATCAATGTCTTCCTTTTGAGAAAAGCCACGAGCTATAAATCTTGCTTTATGTTTTTCAATACTTCCATCTGCAACATTTTTTATCTTGTATATCCTTTTGGAAGATATCACATCTTTGTTCTTTGGTCTGGGAACTATCTCCCATACATCATTCTTTATAATGGATTGGTATTCTTCTGTCATGGCATCCACCCATTCTTTCTTTTGAATGGCTTCTTCAAAGCAAGTAGGTTTATTTTCTATGAGATCACACATCAATGCCATATAACTGGAGAATGGCTTAGGTTTCTTGCTTTGTCTCATGGTCCCTTCTAGGGCACCATACTTCTCTCCATCTTGAATAAGTTCCCTTGCCCAAGCTGGCTTTCTCTTGTGAGAGATCGTCATCTAGGGAGGTTCTTGAGATTCTATCATATCATGATCTTATCGAATCTCATCATCTGGTGTAACTGTGACTTCCTTCATTGGTTCTGCAACTCTAGGGGCTACAAGTTCTTCTTCATATACGTCTATAAGCCGACATCTCCTTGATCTCATGAGTGTTTCATCTTCATCAAAGGTTACATCTCTGATGATCTCAATATGATGGTAACCTGGTATGTAAATTCTGAAGGACTTAGAGACCTCACAATATCCAACAAATATTCTCTTATGTCTTGAAGGGTCCAACTTAGTAATCCTTTCTTTCAGAATGTGTACAAACACTGGACAACCAAATATTTTTAGATGGCTTACTTTTGGCTTCTTTCCAGAGAACATTTCTTCGAGGGTTTTGAATCCAAGTGCATTGTGGGATAATCTATTTTGGACATAAACTGTTGTTCTTGTTGCTTCAGCCCATAAGTGCATTGGAAGATCTTGATCGTGGATCATAATCTTCACTGCTTCCATTATTGTTCTATTCTTTCTTTCTGCTACATCATTTTGTTGAGGATTATAGGGAGTGGTGAGCTCCCTCGTAATCCCGACATTTCTGCAAAAGATTCCAAATTTATTTGAGGTGTATTCTCCTCCATCATTTGACCTGAGTATCTTGATCTTTCTTTCGGAGAGATTTTATACCAAGTTTTTGAATTCCTTGAACTTTCTGAATACTTCATCTTTTGACTTCAAGAAATAAACCCAAGTCTTGCGAGAATAATCATCAATAAATGACACATAGTATACATACCCACTTAGAGAGATTGATGGCATTGGACCACATACATCTGAGTGGATGAGTACAAACCTCCTTCTTCTAGTACATAGGATACATCCTTCATCGGAGTTCATGTCATGTGCTTAAGAGCCAAGTATCTTTTCCAGGTATCACAAAACATAATCTTCAATTTCTTCTTTAGTCACCTTCTTGGGTGGCTCATCATCTTCAACTGCATGGGCATGATGTATTTTGTTATTTCTCTTCTTGTAATCTTCTCTTTTGGAAGGACAATTCTTAGTAATGTGTCCCATCTTATCACAATAATAACATCGATAAGAGGAGAAATTTTTTTCTCTTCTTCGACCCTTATGATATTTCTAAAATCTCCTTGGAGGGTGAGATTCATTATGGAAGTGGGTGGATCTCTTTGGGGAGTGAGATTCCTCATGGAGGTGGGTCTCCTTTTGGAAATGAGACCTTTTCTTTCCTCCTTTAGCATGAACAACTAGGGCTTGGTCTTCATCCCTTAATAGTACAACTTCTTGGTTGGCTACTCTTGCTTCTTCTTGAACACATTCTTCCCATAGACTGTCAAATTGGAGTTTCTCTTTTCTTGCACAGATAGTTTAGACGAAGGCGTCCCAAGGTCTTGTGAGACCATTAAGAGTTGTCATGATTAGTTCATTTTCATCCAATTTGTCTCCAATTGCTTCTATCTGTTCTTTGAAATGAGCAACCCTAGAGAAATAATCATGAATTGTTTATCCTTTCTACATCTTTATATTCTTGAGTTGGGTTCTCAATTTCATCTTCAGGTTGATGTTCTTTCCTTCATACATTCTGGTTAGGGAATCAAACATCTCTTTTGGAGTATTCTTAGAAGATACTTGAGGGATCAAGTGATCTTTAATGGAGTCTGCAATGATCATTTTGGCCCTAACCATATCATTCTTGTACTTTGCTTTGGTTGCATATTCTTCGGGTTCTGGTACATTTTCTTTTATGAATTTTGCAAGGTCGTTCTCTTCAAGAATGAGTGCAAGCATGTACTTCTAGGCATAAAAGTTTCCACACCTTCTAGCTTGTCAACAATCTAGTGTTTGCAGTCATCTTGACCTGAAGCTGGCGAAAATGACCCAAAAAATGAAAGTGCTCAGAAAGTGAATTTGAACTTACCAGGAGATGCGTTGGGCTGAGGCGAGTAGGCTAGAGCTGTCCGTTTTCAAAAAATCCAAATTTTACCCCTTGAAATTGGACCTGCACAAATATGGACTGGTACTTCTGGTACTGGTTCTGGTACCAGTGAAAACTAGGGTTTCACTTTTCGGAGATTTTGGCCACTAAAAAGGTGCGCTCAAGTTGCCTAGTGATGCGCTAGGCTAGGGTGTACTTCCCTAGATGGTCTTTAGTCATAAATTCATTTTCAATAAAAAGCCCTAATTTTCTTGTATGACGATAGTGACGTTTTTGGTTACCCAGTGGAAGGTGCTCTATTCGGTTCATCTCTGATTCCATGTTAAATTTAGAGTTGCTATTAAGTTCTTTTCAATTTACTAGACAATAATAGCATAAACATGATCATTGAAAGAAACACAATCACAAGGTACACAACATTTTATCGTGAGAAACCATCATGGGAGAGAAAACCCAACAAAAACTTCCTCAATAATAGATTGCCAAGACTAAAGACCAAACCACCAAGAATAACCCAATATTGAGCATGCTCCTCTCTCTCCTTCTAACTGTGGCTTCCTTCAAAACTTGTGCACTAGATGAGTGGCTGAGTGAGTGAATGAATGGGGCGCCTCCTCTCTTATTTATATTGGCTGAGGGGGCGCTAGGGTTATGTATATTCACTAAGCAGGGCCGACTTCTTCCAGTAGTGGTTAAAACCACTTTAATAAACCTCAGGGGCCGACTTCTCAAATACCACCATATGAATATGGTTTGACCAATCCACAAGAGGGGATTTGGTCTTATACAAGACTCGACATGATCAATCCACAAAAGGGGATTTGATCTATATAATAATAACTCAATTATAATTAGAATATTCTTTGCAGTTACAATATTTCAACATGGTCTAGTGTTGACCAGATACATCAATGAACCAATCAACTGACGATATCTCGTGGCATCCACCAACTCGGACTCAAAAGCACTAAGCTTCCTCCAGTTGGTGACCATAGGTGTCGACTGTTAGAAAAATAGGTGTGCTCATTTCACCATAGACAATATAGCAATATTGTCACCCAACCATTGGCACAAAGGCCACCCCCGAGCACCTTAAACTTGACAGAGAAAATAACTATGGAAGCAAACCCTAGAATCAATAGTCAACCACGGGAGTGTATCTCTCTCCAGAGCTAGCATACCAGGCAGAAAGTCCAAACCATAACCAAAGAGAAATTCCAAGTCAAAACTGAAATATAACCAAAGAGAAATTCCAAGTCAAAACTGAAATGCCAGTTGCAGCAACTGCAGCTGCAACTCCTCTCCAAACTTGCACATCACTGGTCTTATGCAGTCGTGAGAGTGAGGGTAACAAATGAGTTCTAGCGCCCTCTTATTTATAGTCATCCAAGTGACCTAACTTGGTCGACTTCTACCTCTGGAGGCTAATAACTCAATAACAAATATTCTCTTGAGTCGACTTGTCTCCTAGGGTTATTGTTCAACATTTTAGGGTTTCTCTTGCTTCCCAGAATATTCTAGTCTTGTCAAGGTTACATGTAGAGGTTAATACCTCCCGCAACTACTGTAATATCAACATCGACATGGGTTTGCAATCCTCCTTCTAAAATCTACTCAGAATATTCGTTGCATACTTCCCCTATCCCAGAAAGGCGTGCCCATCCTCCTTCCAAACCTTCATCTCCAAGAAATAATGCATCAGTCATATGTCCTTCATCTCAAATTCTGAAACAAGACCCCTCTTGCAACCAACTATGAGCTCCTCCCCTCCAATGATAAACAAGTCATCAACATATAGGATAAGAATGAGGGTATCCTCTCAACAAACAATGTAATAGAGATTTGGATCTGTCTCACTCTTCTCAAAGCCCATCTGCAACAAGTAAGAGTCAATCCTGAAATACCAAGCTTGTGGAGCTCGCTTCAAACAATACAATGTCTTTGTCAAGAGGCACACGTGGGAAACTCTCCCAAACACCTCAAACCCCTGTGGCTACTCAATGTATACCTCCTCCTCTATAATACCATTTAGAAATGTTGTCTTCACATCCATCTGATGGATCTTCTAACCCATCTCTGTTGCAATGTCCATGACACTCATGATAGAATTATATCTCTCAACGGGTGCGAATATCTCATCATAGTCAATCCCCTCAACTTGAGAGAATCCTCTCTCCACAAATGGAGCCTTGTGTTTCTCAATGTTTCCATATGCAACATACTTAATCTTGTACAACCACCTGGAAGTCACCATTGACCTCCCTTTGGTCTAGACACCACCTCCCACCCATCATTCCCCATAATGGAATCATACTCCTCCTACATGGCATCTCTTCAAACTTGTTGGTATGATGTCTCCTCGAAAGTAGTGGGCTCGAAATTTGTGATGCTAGTCACCATGGCCAAGTAGGAACCAAACCTCGTTGGTGCTCTGCTCTCTCATCACCTTCTTGGGCTCACCAACATACTCCTTGTCTTCCTTCAAGGTCTCCTAAAACCATATCAGTTTCTTCTTCCCTGAAGTAACCTCTAGTGGAGAAATACCCTCATGCCCCTCAGTCTCATTCATAGATCTCGCCATAGAATTCTGAGATCATAAAGCACTTGCACATGTGGTATATGTACTAGACACATGTGATCCTATAGTTGTACTAGGTGGACCGGTCATCCCTGAACTTGATGTACCAGACACATGTGGTTGTGTCCCTGAGATGCATCATCCTATATCTGTGGGACCTCCTCAAATCTATCTCTCAACTCACAAGATCTATGGAAGGCTCTATCCTCCTCGAATCTAACATCTCTCTTCACAACAACTCTCCTCAGTGATGGTATGTAGATCTAAAAGGCTTTTGAGACCTCATTGTATCCAACTAGGATCTCTTTCTCTATTGTGGGATCCAACTTTGTCCTCTTTTCAGAAGGGACATGAGAGAAAGTCAGGCACCCAAATATACGAAGGTGTCCAACCTCTGTCCTCCTCCCATTGAAGGCATCCTCGGGAGTCTTGCTCCCCTGAGCTCTATGTGGACTCTTGTTCTGCAGATACAATGCAGTACTACAAGCCTCAACCCATAAGAAAAATGGTAACCCTTGATCATGCAACATAGATCTCGCTGCACCAACAATAGCCATGTACTTCCTCTCAACAACCACATTCTGTTGGAGGTTGTCAAGAACGGTCAATTGTCTCTTGATACATTCCTGGATGCAGAATTCTCTAAAATTTTTGGAGGTATACTCACCCCCATTGTTTGACCTCAAGACCCTGATCTTTCTCCCTGTCTCGTTCTCCACATGAGCCTTAAACTCTTGGAACCTCTTGAATACCTCACTCTTGATCTTTGGGAAATAGATCCAAGTCTTCTTGGAGTGGTCATCAATGAATGCCACATAATACTCACATTCACTCAAAGAAACTGATGGCATAGGCCCGCACACATCAGAGTGTACCAAATCAAGCATCGCAGTTGATTTACTGTCACTGCTCGAAAATAAAGTCTTGGTGTACTTCCCAAGAGAACACCCCCTACAAACCTCTTGATGCTTAGTGTTGAACTATGGCAATCCTATCAAAATCTCTCTCAACACCCTCAGAGCTCCATGATGCAAGTGAGCCATCCTCCTATGCCACAACTCACACAACTAATTGTTGTTATTGCTACTAACCAAATAATGTAATGGTTGAAAGATGAGTTTGTACAGTTTCCCCTCATGAGTCCCAATCACTCTGGTTGATGTGATATTGGACCCCTTAGGTTGAATGAGGATCTGACTACCTCAGAAATACACCTCAAATCCCCTATCCCAAATGGTGGAAACTGATATTAGGTTCTTCTTCAGCACAGGGACATACAAGACGTCCCTGAACACCATGGGTTTCCTCAACTCCCTCTGAAAGGAAAATGTCCCACGCCTAGCTTCCCTAATTATGGTGTTATTCCCAAGAACTATCTCCAATTTTACCCCTAACTCTGTAAGATCAGTAAAGTGCTCTCTAACACCAGACATATGACTAGATGTTCCACTTTCTATGTACCATACACTAGACAATGTCTCAACTGTAAACAGGCTGACAAGCAAGGAAATCTCCCTCTCAAACTGAGGCGAACTCATCCTCCTCAGCTAATGTTATTATACCACCCTACTTCTTCTTCCTATTGGGACATTGTCCAACATAGTGCCCCATATTGTTACAAGCAAACCATTTAACTTTGCTCATGTCCCTCTTCTGCTCACCTCCCTTCTGTTGTTGTGGACCCACCCTTGGGACCCTTCTTGGTATTCTTCTTACCCTTCACAAAAAGAACAATATCCTCACCATCATCCCCACCACACTATTGACTAAAAGATCCTGAGCCAATCTTGAACTCCTCCTATACAAAGTCATCCCATAGCCTCTCCCAACTAGGAAAATGCTCTTTGGATACAATGCCTCGCACAAAGGACTCTCATGGTTTGGAGAAGCCATTTAAGTTTGTCCTCACTAACTCTATTGGATCCACTACCTCCCCCACAACTTCCAACTCATCATGTATCTGTGAAAACCTCATGAGGAATGAAGCGATCGAATCAGTCTTACTCATCTTAGTGCCCCTCAATTTCTCTTGGAGCACCATCTTCTAGTTTTGGTTTGGGCTCTAGTAAACACCACACAAGGACTACCACATCTAAAATGAAAAGTCCTTACCAGACACATGAGGAATTATATGGTCTTTGACTACTTCTAGAATAGTCTGCTTGGCCTTAATGTTTCTCTTCCTAAACTTTGCCAAGAGCATTGCATATGTAGGAGGGACCACAGGATTTTGCACAATGTCCCATAGCTCACTCTCCTCCAAGAGAAGAAATATCCTATCCTTCCATGGAGACCAATTTTCAACTCTTGCTATCCTATCCTCCACCCTCAACCCTCCAACTGACATGGTTGCCAACTTATGCTAAATGACCAAAGAATGTATGTTGTGAAGTGGAGTTAAAATTTTGTCCATTGTTTTCAATTTAAACCAACTCTCTTGTTCCCTTAGGCTATGATACGATGAAGAAATTTGAGGCTCTTGAAGGCTATCAACTCAGAGATGATTTAGGATTGTTTCAATTTCACTAACTGTTGCCTTCAAGAACTGAGATCATGCTCATTTAATGTTGTTGTTATAAGGTTTAAAATAAGGAAATTTTGTTGTCCAGAATTAGTCTTTTAACAGTCATTAAAACATGAGATACACCTCTGATCTTTTCCACTTAAATGTTGATCATCAAAACATGCATACCACATAATTTAACACAAGAAATTTTGGCCAACATGACCCTAGAAAAACCCCAAGGAGAAAACCAGTGAAGAGGAATTTATTATGGAGCTCTTAAATAATTATTATAGCAAAGAATCTGAGCAAGGAAAATCAGATTTTACACATCCAACTTATCTCAAGTCAACAGTCCAATTTGTCCTTGAAAGTTGAGCCAACGGCCTACTAGAAAATTGTGCCCTCTTCTCCTTGATTCAATGTTGTCCTTTCATCATTTACAACAAACAACATTCATGGGGAAAAGCACCCAACACCAGACTTGTACCTTCCTAGGAATCCACACCCCCTTCTAAGCTAGTGCGCCCTCTTCAGAAAGTGTGCTCTCTTCAACAAGTGTGCACTTCTTCTTCAAGTGCACCCTCTCTTATCCACAAACCCTTTTCTCCTCCTCTTCCTCACCTCTTCTCAAGTGAACAATGCACCCCCCTTTATCCTTCACTTTTATTTTAGCCTCCTCATTAGCTTGACTCAGGGATCAAAGGCTGAGATTAGATCTTAGCTTTCTAATATTAAGGGTGGAGATTAAATCTCCCCCTTCACTTAAGTTCTCTAAGTCACTTTATCATTAATGAGCTCATAAAGTCACTTTGACTTTATGGCATAAATTTAAGTAAGGGAGGGGTAATTTTCCCGCTTTAGTGTTAGGCACATCAATAACACTAAGGGACCACTTCCCAAGGTAAAACAAATTAATATATGGGTTGGGGGGGCAACCCAAAACTTACTTTATGCTTTCCCTTTGATGATAAAATTGTATTGCTTTACAAAACATAATACAAGTATGTGCAAAACTAGCTATGCCAGGTTTTCAAAAACTATCCAACTACAAGTTATGTGCATAGGAATAAAATCCATTAGGACTTATCTATTGTTGTAATGAGAAACAAAGGAGGACTACTATTTGACAACCCAAGTTCATATTGCCTAGAACAAGACTACTTCGCAACCATCAAGCTTCCTCTGATAGGTGGTAGGTCCTCTTGAATTTGTTGTCATGGAGAGTCAAGGCTACCTATGGCACCCCCTTCTTTATCCATAGCTATTGCTCAGGTTCTCAAATTTGGAAATCAATTGTTACAAGTGTATATGTAGCATCATTGCAATAATATAGGTGTTAAAAAATAGTTTTCTTGGAGCATCTCCTACCAAGGCAATTATCTCCAAATTCTCGAGTTCCCTTTATTGGTTTCATGGAACCAATCACACACAAGGTTTGGAATCTTCTTTACTAACTTGTATTTAAAACTAGTGTATATCCATCTAACTCCGGGTCTATCGTGCATCAAGAGAGATCAAATCCCTCAAGGTGCAAACCTTTCCTCAAGTTTTTTCAATTAAAAAAAAAAATCACCTCAAAGGACTTGATCCCTCTCCATTCATGATAGATCCAATGTTAAGATGGATCTACTCTGGTTCTTAATGTATATGTGTGTTTGTGCCATGTGTCAACTCCATGTTGAGCATGGAAGGAATTATACATCTCCCTCATACTGAGCAACACACCATTGAAATGTTTTAACCATAAGAATTTGTTTACTTTCAATTGATATATTTCAGTGTAGACCATAAATAAAATATTTAAATATCAACTTTATATATATATGGCCGACATTGAAATGTTTTTTTTTCTATTAATATTTTTTTAAGTGCCACATGCTAACTACATGTTAATCATCGAAGGAATTACACATCTTCTTTGTAACATCAAAAATATCTCTTTGTTTTGACTAACATAAAGAAGAAAATCAGCATTGCCAAAATAAGGACAAACTCTTACAAGTTCCATAGTAAAACTAAGCGTTGGACAATTCCTAAAATGTCGTGGGTCGAAATAATTTGTCATCTTTCCGACACTAAGAGGGATGAAGATGAAAATCACTTTCTCTTAGATTGTCCTATGTACACCCACATTATATCACAATTTCAAAATATTTGTTACAATATCGACCTTCCTAACATTTTCACTCATGAAAATTATGGTGATTTAGGAACGCTTCTCATAAAGCTTTTCAAGCACAGAAATAGAATTCTAAAAAACCCAAATAATTTTCTTACCTTTCGTAAGGTCTGATAGACCAAATTTGGTCTTAATCGACGTTAATCATCATCATATAGAAAGTTGATATAAAAATAGTTTACTTAAGATAGACATTGAAATATTTTATTTATGGTCGACATTGAAATATTTTTTTAGTTATTAATAAAAAAAATTAATGGCATGTGTTAACTCAATATTAAGCATGGAAGGAATTACACATCTCCCTCATACTGATTTGTAGAAAGCACCTCTCAACACAATCAGTAGAAACTTGGATTTTATCTTATCCTTGCAAATGTTTTAAGTCATTTTCATTGTCTAACTTCCTTTTGATTCTTATCACCATTGAATCAATTAGCAGGAGTTCTAATTTTGTTTCTTATAATCAAAAGGAGGAATTCACTTTACTTTCTTCCTATACACAGTTCCACCTCCTCTAATTTGTCTTCCTCTCATGATTAAATCTCTACAATTATTTGAAGACTTGCTGAAACAATTGAGCCTATGAGAGGAGGTTGGAAATTAAGATGTTTATGTGATCTTATGCATGAGTAAATAACTTGAATAATGTTGATTATAGTGTTGCCTAAAATAACGAGTAAATAACTATAGTGTCGCCTAAAATAATGATTCAATTTTAGAAAAAATGAATTCCCTCCGAAGTCAAAAAAAATTTAACATTTCTGAAAGCAACATACAACCTTAAATTCTTATTGTTTTGACTTTACTAAAACATAAGTATATTGGAAACTTCCTTTTAAAATGTTGAATTTTTTCCACAGAAAATTTCACGTTATATTTATAAAAATATAATATGTTCTCAAAACACACATTACATCATAAGATCATTTTTTTCATGAACTAGTCCAAAAAAACTTAGCTACACAGAATTCCAAATTCCTTACAAAATATTGTCTTCTCTAGAGGGACCATGAGAGACAAATACCATCAAGTAAAGTGACTTTCATACTAAGATGTATACTATATCTACTAAGACCTCCATCTTTGAACTAGGAAAACATAAATATACTCCCCCTGAAGGAAACTAAAACATGTTTAAAAAAAGAGTTGGGCCCTCATGGCCTCCTTCCCATTGATTATAGGAAATTCTCCCTGGAAGATTTTTTAGAGCCTGCTTTGATAATCTGTTCACCTCTTGATTCTCTTCCCTAAATATGTGTGCAGAGGATATGTTCCTGAAGTGACTAAGAAGTTCATTTATCCTATCCTTCCAACCATCTAATATTACAACCTGGAGTGCTCCTTTCTTGTTGAGTCAATCAATGATTGTTTTTTAGTCCCCTAGAACATGTAAATCTATAATAGTAAGTCTAGAAGCCAGAGTTAAAGTAGCCCAAACTCCGATGAGTTCAACCCTAGTATTTGTTCTTCTTCCACAATTTAAATTCCATCTATAAGTCGTGTACTCATTGATATTTAGGACTCCACTTGCTCCGCTTAGTTCTCCATTCTCCTATGTTGCCCCATCGAACCACCCAATGACTTTATCTTCGGGAATTTATGTGGTTGGTAGTCTAGGAAGATAAAAAAATTCCTTTTTTCTATGATTTCCCACAGCCCCTAAAGATAGGAAAACTATCTTTTGAATGGGGTGTCCCTGACTCAAAGATAGTCTTGTTTCTATCAAGCCAAATAAACCAACATATAAAGGATGGGAGAGTTGGAAAATTAAAGTTCTGTTTTGCCTAATTTTCAAAGCACTCGTTCACCGATTGACCACTCCAACCATCTGAGAGATTTAGAGCATTTTTAACTCTTTCTCAAATTGAAATCATAAAAGGACAAGTTACAAAAAGATGTTTACCTTATTCCCTCTTTCCATTGCAAATATAGCATATCCCTAGCCCCGTCCAGCCTCTTTTTTGAAGATTTTTCCAAGTTAAAACTTTATTTTCAGCCACAAGCTAGGTGAATAATTTGATCTTTTGAGGGCAGTCCCAACTCCACAGTTTTCTCCTCCAACCGCCAATTTTAAATTTCCACAGTTTTTTGGCAAGGGTGTTGTACACATTTTTTACTGAGAGCTACTCTGAATTATCACCTCCAGTTCACTTTAATTCATTCGGTCTCTCTAAGAGATGAATCCCTAATCCAATCAGGTTCCTCCTGTACACCTCCCATTCCGCTACTAATTCTCTTTCCAACCCCAAATCTACACCGTCTAACCAATTTGTGCAAATCGAACCCTATGGTTGTGCATGCCTCGCTTGATACAAAAGATAAATGTTGTTTAAATTAAGTAAAAGAATCGGCTCATTTGATAATATTGAGTCCTTCCCCATACCCAAAATTACATCCTTACCAATTAAATGGAGTGTCTAGAACCGGGGTTCCATGCCAACCAATGTAAAATCACAGGTAAAGTATTTAGAATATTTTTCCATGTCTGTGAACCATAGGATGTGATTGAATAGGCCGATCTCAACTCGATTGACACCGAACCATGGGTTAAGTAATTATCTTTTATCCCCCGGTGCCAGATGTCATTCTTCATCAATACTCTCCACAATGTATTAGTTGCCATAGCCCTGTAGAAAATGAAGATATTCCTCATACCCCAGCCTCCATGTGCTATTGGCTTCGAAATTTTCTCCCAATTGCATAAATGATAGCTTTTCTTATGCTTGTTTCCTAACCATAGGAAGGAAAAAAACATTTTGTGGATCCTATTAAGAACTGAAATCGGGATATGAGCTAAAACCATCCAATAGACTGGTTGGCTCTCTAAGACAACTTTTATCAACACATACCGCCCCCCCAAGGATAGCCACCTATTACACCAGTGGCTAATCCTTTTTTCATACTTTTCGATGAGCCACAGCCAATCCTCTGCCTTATAACTTTCTGGTTTTAAAAAATACCCCAGGTATCTAAATCCTTCTGAAAGATCTTTAAAGTTGTAAAGATATAATTCTTTTAAAGCTGCTATAGTTTCCTGTTATACTCCATAATGGAAGAAGGCAGACTTTTGAACATTTATCACCAAGCCTGACACTCAGCATAATACACAAAGAATATTATTGATTTCAACCCACTCTGTGACTGTATATTTTGACATTATAAGGATGTCATCCACGAAAAGAAGGTGTAGGACCTTTAATAATCTACATACCTTAATCCCCGACAATACTCCATCTGCTTATCCTTTTTTTAGTGAAAGGTTGAGTCCTTTCATCACAAGAATGAATAGGAGAGGCGACAACGGGCAACCCTGTATAAGCCCTCTGTTACTCTGGAAAAAAATTGTCGCCTCTCCATTGATCAAAATGGTGTATTTTGTAGAGGTTACACAGCCCATTATACAATTTGTTGTGGGGAGTCTAAAACCAACTTGAAGTAGTGTTAACCACAAAAAATCCCAATTTGTGCAATCATAAGCCTTTTTTAAGTCTAGCTTCATAATAATTGCTTGGATTTTATTTTTTTATATACTGTGTAGGCACTCCTGAGCAGTGCCAATAGCATCTAAAATTTGTCTTCCCTTAAGAAATCCCAGTTGTTCCTTGGACAAAGAATGGGAGAGAATAGGCATTATTCTCCTCGCTATAAATTTTTCTATGATCTTGTAACATAAGTTGCATAGTGCAATTGGACAGAAATCACTAAAAGTGTTGGTACTATTGACTTTTGGGATCAATGTTAAACAATTTGAATTTATTGGTCTACTTACCTCACCTCTAAGTCTAGTTTACTCCACTACATCAATCAAGTCTTGTCCAACCAACTCATAGAAATGTAAGAAAAATTCTACAGTCCATCCATCCGGCCCTGGACTTTTGTCCTTCGCAAAGCCTTTTAGAACCTCTAGAATTTCCTCGTTGGCGCATGGATTTTCAATATTTACAACATCTTCCTCATTAACAAATCTTGGAAACAACCTTACTTTATCAATCTTCTCCCCAATGTAATTATGTCCAGAATCATGAAAGAAAGTTTTAAAGAAGTTGGTAGCTTCATCCTTTACCTCCTGGCCTGTATGTAGCCGACCCGCTTCATCCTTTATCTCCCATATGTTCTTTTTATTTCTCTAGTAGCTTGCAAAAAGGTGGAAAAAATGTGTATTCTTATCTCCACTTTTAATCCATATAGCCCTACTCTTTTGTCGCCATCTCTCTTCCTCATCCATCAGGGGTTTTTTGCACTCTGCCTCAAGTAACAACAAAATTTGTTCAGAATCTTAGTTGTGTAAACCCTGAGACTTCTGTTTATAGAGATTTTTTTTTAAATCTTCAATCTTTTCCATATCTAAATGTTCCCGTAAGTGTTTTTCCTTGGACTATAGCTTAACCCAAGATTTTAGAAAAGTGAGTCTTTCTACTAATCTCCTTTGTGCTCCCATAACCTGTTGAAACTGTAAATCATTCCACACTTCCCAAACCATATTTGAAAATGAATATTCACGTAACTAGGTTGGGTTTAGCTTGAATGGATGTGCGAGCGTCGGCATCCCAGAGCCCAGTGTAAGAAGTATTGGAGCATGATCATAAATATAGGGATATTCCACCCAAGTTTTGTATCTCAAAGATGACGTGAGAAGATCCTTCGCAACATAGATTCAATCAAGCCTTTTAGTAATTCCATCAACTCTCAACCTTTTAGAAGTTTCTTGCCTTTTCCACAGCCACCATATTTTCTTGTAGAAAGATTATATTAGGAGTTGTTTTAGATAAAAGTATTCATAGGGAGGCCAATTTTAGGGGTCCTCCTACCCCTCTAATATTGAGAGAGAGTAGGATCATGATTTAGCCCTTGCGAGGGATTTCATGCCTCTAAGCACCCCCTAATCGAAGTTAGAAGATAGTTGAATTTGCAGAGAAAGAATTGTTGGCCCCCGCTTTTTTGCAGGCACTCCTAGTTTTGATAGGAGATAACTCATACCCAAAACCCCGCGACCACAGAGGTTCATTCCCTTTGAAATCCCCATCACCCTGAGGAGCCCTAACATCTCCACTAGAGATAGGTCTGATCACAGCTTCCTTCCCCAAGTAGGTTGGTATCAGAGTGGGGCTTGAGGGCTCTCTAAAAGAAGGAATCAGTTATGTAATCATCCTATCCAAAGAAAATTCACTAGTGATAGGTTCACCATAACTCGGGGCAATGTTAGAGTCTTCCGCAGTCAAAATCTCAAGAATTACAGGGGTTCTCAACTTTTGTGTTGTTACATTCTCAGTTAGGGGCCCTGCCCAAACATCTAGTAATTTTGTAAACTTAGGATCAGATTCCAATACCTTACCCTTATATACCTCTGACGAATGAAGCATATCCAGATGGAAAATACTATCTAATTGATCACTCTCCCATGCAAATAATGTAAAATACAACGCAAGACAGAAATGTTTTAAGTTACCAATGAAAGTGGATTCTGATTATTCTGGACTATCTGTTGTTCTCGTACCAGTATAATCCCTCGACTCTTGAGAATCCATCATCGGATTGTAACTGTCAAATGGCATATCCTCCGAGGAATCCTCCTCAACCAAAGCCCTGTAGATATGAGGACATTCTTTTCAAAGGTTTCCAGTACTCCTACAAAGAGAGCAACGAAAAGGTATGCCCAAGTAATCCAACCTTCGTACGAGTAGGTAACCCCTCCATTCGATTTCAAGAGTTTCCAGAAGCCCCACGTGGATGTCCACTTCCACGAGCACCTTTTTCATTCTCTCATCCAGGGACTGTAGTGCTTCTTCGTCAACCTTAATAAAATGACCTAATGTATTACCAATCGCCTCCAAGGATTTTTTATTCGAAAACTGTAGAGGTAGACCCAAGAGTAGGACCCATAAGTGGAAAAAGCTGAAATACTCTGTCGATGGATCAAATATGTTTCGCCACCTCTTCAACATCATAATCCCGCCCTCATAGCCTCAAAAACTTTGTAGAATCCTTTCAGCGTCCTCCGAGCTCTTAAACACAAAGCTAAACCACCCTCTGGGAAAAGTCAATACCTCGAGGGAATAACCTATCATAGGTTTCCAGTTACTGTGCATCCACTCCGAGAGTGTCATTTTGCAACATGACCGGTAAGCCAGCCTCCCAACCAAATCACATAGTGCTAGATTACACGACTCTTCAAGTCCTACATCCATACCCAATACCATTATGTGTTTAGTCTGTTTTGGCCTCCACACCCGCATCGAGCGCTTAATACTTCCTCTCTTTCCTTTTGAGCATCCTCCCTGCACATCCACTTCATGTGCTTCAGGTGGAATATTTGTAACCTTCGTCTTATGTTGACCAATATGGCCACTTTTTTCCTGCTCTCCACATTTAGAAGAAAAACATGTAGAAACTGCACCAGGAAGACAAGCAATACCCCGAGAAGTATGAGAGTATGTCACTCTACTATTATGTTGATAAAGTTTAGCAATATAAGAAACTTTTTCCTTATGCCGACCAAACTGGCCACCCTTTTCTTGCTCTCCACACTCAGACGAAAAACCCGCAGAAACCACACCAGGCGGACAAGCATTACCCCGAGAAGTATATGAGTATGTCACTCTACCAGACTATTGGTAAATTTTAGTGCTGGTGGTAGGAGAAAAGGTTAACTCTATCGAGATAGATAGTGGGGTATTAACTCGCCCATTAATATGGCACATGTTGTCTTTACTACTACATAACGCGTCCATCGAGGTAAAAAATCCCGCCCTATCCCAATGCTCCTCGTCAGTCGGAGCCATGAGTGCATTGACATCACTATCCATATAGGAGCTTCCAAAAGTCGCTTGAGCCTACCACCTCAAGGTTATAGTATTTTTTTGTCAGTAGTGCAGTCTCGTCAAAGAGTTATGGAACCGAGGTTCAGACAATTACTAATGGTTGAGAAGATAGGAACACCAGGTCCATCAAGGTCTTCCAGCTAGAATAAATTTGTTTCATTAATACTCATCTACACTAAGAAAGACATGGTAGTTAGTAAAAATTTTAAACAGAGAAACAAACCACTAAAAAAGGCAAGGGTGGAGAATAGTGGATGAAGAGATAAACGGCTTCCAAAATAGTAATGAACCCCCTCCATAAGCACCCAGGATCTCGATTCTCATGTGGTATAAACAATGGGATTTGTGTAGTTCCAACTGAGGTGCCTGCTTAACCAAATCTCATCATAAACTCTCAAACCCAATCATGGTGTAGGACATCCTCCATTAAACCTACAACTTTTGGTGTGTCCTTCCCGCCTCCACCCTTTTAAAATGTTGAATTTTTACAAAGAAAAACCAATGAATTGTATATCTTATGGTACGATTCTCAATTTTACAAGAAATATAAGTGACACTTTGATCGTTATCATAATCCATGTTTTGGAATCTCACAGCCCTTGTTCCTTTGGCCATACAGGATTCTTTAGGTTACATATCCTAAATTGAGTTCTTTTTATTAATCATCTTTGGTTTTGAAATCTTTAAAGGTTACTAATTTGATACCTAAACTCATTTGACACACTTAGCTCGTCTCGATCATGTAATAACCCTTAGTAGGTTTTAAATTTTCATGGATTAAAAGTTTAGAAGCCAAGCCATGTCTAACCATAGTTTAGAGCTCTTAAACTAGTCTGCACCTTCTAACCCAATGTAAGGACCACCATGTATAATTTAATATTCAATTAGTAGGGTGGCCAAAATTGGGGCAATATATGATATTGAACAAATTAGTATATATAGAGATTATTATATTGATAAAAACACAAAGTGAAGAGATATAATAGAGTTTTTATTATCTTATGGAGAGGTATTTCCTTCACGTCTTGGTTTGTGAGGTTCTTTGCCAACCCTTGTAATACTTGGAGAAGTTTTCCATAATTATTATTCAATGTAAGTGGCATATTCTATACATTTTAGGTTGATTTAGTGAACTTGGAACATTACCATTGGTACCAAAGTAAAGTTGATCTCAAACTAAAAATGTATCTTATTGATTCTATGACTTTCTTTTACACAACTTAAGGAATAGATCACACATAAAAGTACATGATGCATTATTTGCATGACAACTTTACAAAACATGTCCTCTTTAGACATATTCGTCTTCATCTTTTGAAGATTGCTTGTGGTCACTATCTTCTTTCAAGTTCATGTTTTCATTGTCTTTATATTCCATGTCTTCAGCCTTGGCCTTTCAAAGTTATTTGAACCTTATAAAATCATCACATTGTGTTATTTTAATAAAGGATCTAAGCATCCCAAAATTATTTGGAATGGGACCATACACTTATCAATTGTAGTATTGGAATGGAGAATGCTTTATTAAGGAAGAAGATGCTCTTTTTGGTCCTTCCATTCTATGATGAAACCATCTTTCTAAAGAATGATTAGTATTCCTACAATGTTCACACACATCCTTAAACCAATATTTTACTTAAGGATGATTCTCCTCCATTGTGCCTCTACTCATGCTTAAAGTAACTATTGATTCAGAATGGATCATTCTATAGTTTTCCATGTATTTTGGTACTTCTTGGATGGAAAAATTGTAGCTATTTCCTTGTAGGGGCCATTTAGGGCCAGGTCCCTTTTGGTGATTTGGGGTTAGGAACCTTCTAGAGCTCGTTTGAGGTTTTGAATGGTCATTTATTGTGGTCAAAACTTTGTGAGTGATTATCTTCTCCTCTCAATGTTATTCTACACATTGAGATCTTTCCAATGACATGAATATCACCTTAATTGAAGTTCATATGCGGAATTTATGCCTCCCACAAGTTGAGCTGTCATATTGCCCACCATGATATTGAGTGGTTTCCAAATAATCTGACATTACTCACACGTGGAGCTAGTCATGTGTGGACTTTCAAGAAGATTCTAGAGGGTATAAAATGCTAACATTAATTAGGCTTTTGATGCATGAAAATTTCTTAAACCCAACCCTAGATGACTATCAAGCCATGTTAAATACTGGGTTGCTAGGATAGGAAGGGGTTCCATTCTTATTGTATTGTTTATTGTTCCATAGTTGGAAAAAGCATCTAGGAGTGGGATATTGAAGCATAGCAGAGGAAGTAAAAGATCTTGTAGAAACCATAATCGCCACAATGTCAATGGAAAGTCCATACTAAGTGCCCCTTTCTTTGTATTTGCATTTCATAACCAAGAAGAAAAGAGCAGAACATAGGTCTCACCTTCTAATTGTGACAAACTAGTCCAATGGAGTATCCACAACAGTTTGCAGATTAGATTGGTATGAAAGAAACTTTATTTGTGGTTTTTGTGGGAAATTTTATATACACGATGCATTATTTGTAGCCACCTCCGAGCACCTTTAACCTTTGACGGAATTCTTATGGAAAGTCGTACTAGAACCAACAGATAAACCCTAGCTGCTAATTGCAGCAATAAATCAAGACAAGTAGAACAGTCCTTCTCCAAGGATAGCGCACAAGAGAGAGTCTCCATATCCATAGGACAAGTACCATACACAACTGTAGAAACTGTAGCTGCACTACTCTCTCAAACTTGTGCCATACTTAGCTAGTAATTCACCAAGAATATCACCAAGAGTATCACCAATATTATCACCAAGAGAACCACTTGATAGCGCTAGAGAGAGACCAAGACCAAGAGATGACCATATTCCCTTATTCATCCTTGTAACTGCAACTGAAGCTCTCCACAAGACTTGCACTCTGACTGGGTGTACAAATGAGATAAAACGTCCTTTATTTATATTACTTTGTCCAATGACTTTTCTGGTTGGGCCGACCTGAATTTCTGGTAATTATATTTTTTGTTTATCTTTATCCTGTGGAGCCGACTTGTCTTTCTAGAAGATAATATTCTATTATTATTTATTCTGCTAGGCCGACTTGTCTTTTAGGATCTTCACATGCCTATTTAGGGTTTCCCTTGCTTCTGGAATATTCCATTCTCGTCAAAGGTTACACGTGGAGATTAATACCTCTCGCAGCTACCATAACATCAACACTCCCTCCTAGCTAGGGAGGTATTAACGGTAATGGTCTTGAGAACACACATACCATTATGTCGGTAGCATCATCATAGCCACACATGTTATCACATGATCACGCAGATCAAGTCATGAGCATCATCATCACTATCAATATCGTCTGATAGAATCCTGGCATCAACATACATCATAGTGTGCATCATCTCTCGAGGCCATACTCCATCTAAGTAATCCAGCATGATGTTGAATAAGTCATGTATTGAACTCAGCACACTCAGCAAAGTGTCTCGCATGAGTCACCCACTCAACAAAGTGATATAGGGACCATTCTTCTAATCCAAACATATGTCCTAGAAGAATAGTTGTCCCAATAGATGTTGAAATCCCTGTAATGGGATACAAGGACCATTCTTCTAATCCGGACCTACATCCTAGAAGAATTCCATTCCTCCCAAATACTTATGAAATCCACGCCATTGGATATAGAGACCATTCCTACAGGAATGTCAGTCTCGGACTATTTTTTAATCGGGTCATATGTACCATATAGATCAATATCTACCCATATTCCTTAGAAAATATTAGTCTCGTATAAACCATCCTAATCGGGACGTAATGTCCTTAGGGGGGATACTATTCAACCTGATCGGGCCAATAACTATGCCTCATGAGAATATCATTCCTAAACCATTTTCCTAATTGGGCCACAATTTGTGCCTTATGAAAATACCAGTCCATGATACGTCAACAATCTGTCAACCTAGACCATTCTCCACAGGGAGAATGTATGTCCACCAACAATATGTTTTGCCTTGACCATTCTCCTATTGGAGAATGTTTGTCCACCATCGAACTGACTATCCATCTAGCTAGAAATCATATCCAACTCTAGTGGTAGTCTCCATGGCAATTAGATAGTAGCATACAACTGCTAAAATACCATCCAATAGAACACAACTGTGTCAATTTATAGTAGTACACAACTACTACCCAGTGGTACACAACCACTCCTAGTAGCACACGGCTACTAACCAGTGACACACAGTCACTACCAATGGAACACATCCATCACAGTAGCATACAACTACTGTCCAGAGACATACAGTTTCCACAACAATCAAATCATATCATCCGATATCATTCAGCATCAACAATGTCATCAGCTGCATCACCTCTAAGTTGTACTAGCATGATGCGAATGCATCATATCTAAGTTGTAACGGAGTAATCTGGAGTATCATCTACATCATCTCTAAGTCGTATTAGCATGACATATCTATCATGATGTCAATACATCATATCTAAGTTGTATGCCACCTCTAAGTTGTACTCACATGATGTATATCAATGCCTCATTGTGTCACCTCTAAGTTGTATGATCATCTCTAAGTTGTACTAGCATGACATATCTAGTATGATGCCAATGCATCATATCTAATTTGTATACTGCATCTAATTTTTACTTGCATGATCATATATAGCATGACATGATCCCCTTGCATCATCTTTAAGTTGTATGGTCATCTCTAAGTTGTACTAGCATGACATATCTAGCATGATGTCAATACATCATATCTAAGATGTATGTCACATCTAAGTTGTACTCACATGGACATATCTAGCATGATGCAGCTCATCAACATCATCTCTAAGTTGTACTAGCATGAACATAACTAGCATGATGTCAATACATCATATCTAAGTTGTATGTCCATCTCTAAGTTTTACTATCACGATGCTCCTCAAGCCACTGTATCAACAACTCCAACTGTCTATATCATATCTGAGTTGTATTAGCATGATGCAAGCATCATCTCTAAGCCGTATGACCATCTCTAAGTTGTACTAGCATGATACAGATCCGCATCTCACTGACAGTTCATGATCCCACATATCAGTGCTCCCTACCAACCGAGGAATTCATCTCCTCCCTCTCAACCAAGGGAGAAATCTCCACGAGCCCTAGCTTGTCCCTCAGGTATGCAAACTTTATCTTGGACAAAGGCTTCGTCAAAATATCTACAGTCTGCTCATCAGTGGAGATATATTGGAGAACCACTTCTCCCCTATGGAATTTATCATGGAGAAAATAGTACTTGATCTCAATGTGCTTCGACCTGTCATGGAACATCGGGTTCTCTGAGAGCATCACACAGCTATGGTTATCACAATATATCACGGTCGAATCTAGCACATGATCAAACGGCCTAGAAACCAGCGTATGGAGACACACTGCTTCCGTACAAGCATCACAAGTTGCAATATACTCTGCTTCTGCAGCGTTGAGTGCAACAGACTTTTGTTTTCTGCTATCCCATGATATCATAGCAGATCCCAAACTGAAACACATACCAAAAGTACTCTTTATGTCATTTTCACTCCCTTCCCAATCTGAATCAGTAAATCCATGCAGTTGTATATCATTGTTTGAGACATATCTCAAACCATAAGTTATCATCCCACGAAGATATCTCAAGATATGCTTTGCAACTATCCAATGCTCTTGTCTAGGTTTCACTTAGAACTGGCTCAACATGTTCACAACAAAGAAAATGTTTGGCATAGTATTCACCAAATACATCAAGGATCCAATCAACTGCTGGTACAAGGACGAGTCTACTATATCAGAATCAAAATCTCTCAACTTCCTCAAATCTATTACCATGGGAGTTGTCATGGATTTGCAATCCATCATCCCAAACTTGTGAAGGATATTTACAACATACTTCCCTTGTCCTAGGAAGACTTCACCACGCTTCTACCATACTTCTAATCCCAAGTAGTAGTGCATGAGACCAAGATCCTTCATATCAAATTTAGTGACTAACTCCTTCTTACATTAAATAATGAGAGGTTATGCACCTATTAGGAACAAATCATCAACATATAACAGTAGAATCACAAGTGCATTATTCACAACTTTGTAATAGATATTTGGATCGGCGTGACTCTTGGAAAATATAAGTCTTGTCAAGTATATACGAATACATGCATACCGAGCTCTTGGATCTTGCTTGAGTCCATACAAGGTCGTCTTCAATCTGCATACATGGGTTTCTCTTGGGTGTACCTCAAAACCTTGAGGTTGCTCTATGTATACCTCTTCCTCAATTACTCCATTGAGAAAGGCAGTCTTTACATCCATCTGATGTAAACTCCAACCCATGGATGTTGTTATATATATGATGGCTCTGATAGATGTATATCTGGCAACCAGAGCAAACGGCTCATCATAAACATCTCCCTCTTGTTGGGAGAAACCTCTAGCCACAAATCTTACCTTGTATTTATCGATACTTTCATCCACTGCATGCTTTATCTTGTAAACTCATTTAGGCACAATTTTCATACATTGTTTTTCATGATTGATATTCTTCCATTACAGCCTCCTTCTATTCTTTCTACTTGACTGCTTCTTCAAAGGTCGAGGGTTCTGTAACTGGAATATGGTTTTGACTTCTTTATTTCTCTGAAATTTCTATCTGGAGAACCATACTTCTTTGCATGATCTCACGAGCTCAAGTTGGTCTTTTCTTATTAGTCTTATCTTGGTGTAGATCTATGTGGTTCTGCCATGTCTTATACAACATTCTTACATAGTAACTTATTTGGAACAAACAAATACATCCTCATGGTATCCTCCATGAAATCTTATAAGATAACCTGCTTGAGACAATAACAATAAAAGTATTTCCAGTATAATGTCATTTTCATCAGAACATATCTATGGTAACAAGAATGAATAACAATTTTATGGTGATCGTCATAGTATGACCAAGATGACCTGCCCGAGAGAAAAACAAGAAATATCTCTCTAGAGGAGATGTTAGTTCATTTTGCAAACAAGTATAATAAGCATCTATATCAATAGTATTCACATGCTATCAAGTATTCATTACATCTAGTAGTAATAGAACCTTTCAAATACTGCTTTCACAATTTGTAATGTAGCAACTATCAACCTTGGTATGTGCAAATTTGAAACTTATCAATTTAATAAAAACTAGAACCTGAAGCCTCAATTGTTATGGAGGGTGTGCTTGTTCCTTTGAATGCACTGAATCCAATATTATTGCTTGGACAAAGTCTCTAGTACATTCTCTGCAAACACACTCATGCTTTGCTAGAAGATATAGCTTGAAAGACATATGCAAGTGCATACCTTTAAAATCTTTGTAGCATAGTCGAGCTTGTCTTCTAATATGAAACTAGATACCATCTTGACAAGGAGAGGTTAGAAGCGTAATCAGAAGGTTCAATGATTAGAACAAGCTAGAAACTATGAAATTTTAATTTTAACCACATAATCAATTTGACCAGAAGTCAACCTTTGACTTTGACTTTCAACAGTTAACCTTTGACTTTGACTTTCAACAGTCAAACTTTGACTTTGATTTTGACCAAAAATTCAAACCTGACGTTTTTTCTAGCTAAGGGTACCAAGAGGTGCACTAGGCTAGGGAACACTAGAATGTCAAAGAAATATTCCAAACGCTTTACTATAGGTGTCTGAACAAATGGGTTAGGGTTTGTTGTTGCTGCAAAACCTGACTGTAACTACAACTGCAACTGGTGCTATAACGATATAGAAAATGAACTTCCCAATCTACCTTCCAGTGATTAGACTGTCTGAATATAGTGTGGGCCCATAACATGTTAAAATAATTGATGTGATCGTTTTACCATAGAAAATATCACAATATTGCCACCCAACCATAGGTAGGCAGCCACCCTCGAGCACCTTTAACCTTTGACATAATTATTCCAGAAAGCCATACTAGAACCAACAAATAAACCCTAGTTGTTAACTGCATCAACAAATCAAGACAATTAGAACTCTCCTCTAAGGGTAGCGCATAAGAGAGAGTCTCCATATCCACATAACAAGTACCATACACAACTCCAGCAGTTGTAGCCGCACTACTCTCTCAAACTTGCGACATACTTAGCTAGTACATCACCAAGAATATCACCAAGAGAATCACCAAGAATATCACTTGATAGTGCTAGAGAGAGACCAAGACCAAGAGATGACCATACACCCTTATTCCTCCTTGCAGTTGCAATTTCAACTCTCCACAAGACTTGCGCTCTGACTGGGTGTACAAATGAGCTAAAACATCCTCTATTTATATTAATCTCTCCAATGACTTTTCTGGCTGGGCCGACTTGACTTTTTGGTAATTATATTTTATGTTTATATTTTTCCTGTGGAGCCAACTTGTCTTTCTGGAAGTTAACATTCTATTATTATTTATTCTTCTAGGTCGACTTGTCTTCTAGGGTTTTCACAAATTTGTTTAGGGTTTCCCTTGCTTTCGGAATATTCCATTCTAGTCAAAGGTTACACGTGGAGGTTAATACCTCTTGCAGCTACCGTAACATCAACAAGAACTTGGGTCAAACATGAAATCTGAAGATAATGAAGACCTAGAAATTGTGATCCTCATGGAAGCTCTAGAGAGAAAGTTTGGACCTTTTGGGGAGTTTGGTAGCTCCAACTCAGAAGTGGGGTTAGACGGGAAAATTGGAGATAACAAAGACCCAGAAAAGGAATCGAAAAAAAGTCAGAGAAAGAAAGATTAGGCTCTGGTGCCATCACTTCTTCACAATCTTTGTTTAAAGTGGAACTGAAAGAGGACATCAAGCCCTACCAAGGTGATATTGATGTTGTTAAATTGAATCAATGGTTGCAACAGTTAGAAGTTTATTTCAGTGTTCATAACATAGGAGAAAAGAAAAATATTTCATTTGTCTAACTGAAATTAGAGGTCCATGCCCAAACTTGGTGGGAAAGTGACATAGAGACGTTTAGGTTGGAGGGTGATCCCCCAATAAGTAAGTGGGAGTATTTAAAACCCTCATTAAGTCCCAATTTTACCCTGTTGGGTGGAAAGAGAACCACTGGATTTGTTGGCATTACTTTTGGCCGAAGCAAGGGAAGAGTGTGCAAAAGCACACCACTATGTTCAGAAAAATGGTCATTATGTTGGACATATCTCCCAAAAACCTGAATGTACTCCTCAAGTATTTGGTTGGTCGACATAGTCATTTATAGAGGCAAATGATGCTCTTTAAACCTAGGACAATTTATGAGACCTGTGTGCAAGAAAAATGTTAACAGAGAATATGGGAAAGAATAAAGTTAACCAAGTGGTTCCAAGAATAAAGACCACCAAGATGCTTCCAAGGAGGGAAATAAGTGGAAAGGAAAGGATAATAACATGAAAACCACAACACATCAGTACAAGGATCCAAAAAACCATTGTAACCATTGTAATATGGATGGTGACACCGAACATAAGTGTTGGAAGCTACATCCATGGTTAAATCCAAAGAATCACAAGAAGGATGCCAAGAAGAAGAACATGCTAGCTATGGATTCAAGCAACTAGGTAGAGAGCAGCTTCAATGTAGATGAAAAGATTGCTTGGACTACAATGCAGAAGGAGGTGAATCTTAGTAGCCTCCATCCCAAGGAAGAGAAGGTGATGACCAAAGTGCTTCCATATTAAGATCCAAGACAAGAAGACAAAGGTGGATGTTCTATTTGATTATGATTCATAGGAAAACCTCATAGTAGAAGATCTGGTTAGTGAGGTTGGATTGGAAGTTCATGACCATCCTCACCCATATCCATTGGGATGGGTAAATAAGAAAGCAGAGCTTAGGGTCACTAAGAAGTGTAAGATCAATTTTTCTATAAATGAAAACTTTATTAATCAAGTGGAAGTAGATGTAGTATTGCTTGAAGTGTACAATGTAGTGTTTGGAATCCCCTACATGTATACGAGGGATGCAATATTCATGAGGAAAACTAGTACTGCATGATCAATGATGGGAAGTCCATCACCAATGCACACTAAGGCTAAGATATCTCTAGTAAGTGCCAACCAAGCCAATAAATTGATCAGTTCAAGCAGGAAGTTTGTATTGCTTGTTTTAAAAGAGAATCAACCAAGAGACAAATCTGTAAAGGTGAAGGCATCTCTGAAGTGATTTATTAGAGTCGAAATGTCAATTGTGTTGTTGTTGTTCATATAAGATATGATCGATGTATTATAACAATGATGAGTGTTCCATATATAGGGAACATAAGGTGACCATCCATGAAAGGATTCGTCCCTTGAATAATCAATAACTATTTGTTATTATTATTTACTTATTATATACTATAGTTAATAATCAATTAATAATTATATTATTAATTATTATCTTTAGAGAATGTCTTCTCGATGTTGTCCAAACATCAACACTCCCTCTCAACGAGGGAGACATTCTGCAACATGCCACTCTTGTCTTTGAAGTATACAAACTTCACCCTAGACTCATGACACATGTCTTTCATTCTTGGGAAACATCTCTCTCCCACCTAAACTAAGGAGAAACTTCGTCTGTGGCTCTCCCTCTGAACCAATTAAATCTCTCTAAGATTAGGCTCACTTTGGGTCCGCATGTAAAAGCATATAACATCTTGAGTCTTTATCATTCCTTGCCAAATCACCATGACTAGGACAAAGACTACACCAGGATCTTTCACCATAGGCACACACCTATGAGTGAATGTTGGCTTGATGCTAACTGACACGTGGAAATCACTTCAAGCACCTCGAGTCCATATTATTCCTTGTCATGATCAAGGAAGGACTACATCTGGGCCCATTTACCACAAGTGCACCTTTGTGATAAATGTATCCTATCTCCCTTGGTCTACAGCCCAATCTAGGAGAAGTTATGCCCGATGATGAAACATCAACACTCCCTCTTAGCCAAGGAGGTATCTTTCCATAGTAGTACATACCTACTGTCTAGAGACACGCAGTCTCTGCCAGTGGTACAAAACCACCATAGTAGTAAAAGATTTGTCACACATGGTGCTCCCATGTGGACTTCTAGAGGCTACTCCCTCTAGGAACACTTAGGGTCAACTCCCCATAGTGTGAGACATCAAGGGTCAACTCCCTTGACATTTCCTCATGTTCTCTGAACATGGGACGATGGGCTATAAGCCCAAATGCACATATTCCTTCTCGAATAAGTGTTCCACTTATCCCTTCTCGGATAAGTGTCCTCACAGATCAACTCAACTCAATTCACAGAGGAGTACGATCTGGAGAAAGTTTGTCACACATGGCACTCCATGTGGACTTCTATAGGCTACACCCTCTAGAAACACTAGGGTCAACTCCCATAGTGTATGATGTCAAGGGTCAACTCCCTTGACATGTCCTCATGTCTCTCCACATGGGACGTTGGGTTATAATCCGAAATGCACTTATTCCTTCTCGAATAAGTGTTCCACTTATCCCTTCTAGGATAAGTGTCATCACAGATCAAATCAACTTAGTCATAGAGGAGTACAATCTAGAGAATGTCTCAGGAAGATGCAAACATCAACACTCCCTCTCAGCGAGGGAGGCATTCTCTACCACGTCAAGTCTGTCACAGAAGTACTTAAAATTCATCCTGGTTTGGTAAGAATATTAGCAACCTGCTCATCTGTAGGAAGGTACTGCACCAATAATTCCTTCCTCTGCACCATGTCTCGGATGAATTGGTACTTAATCTCAAGGTGGTTCGATTTGTCATGAAATACTGGATTATCAGAGATCTTCACACAACTTTAGTTACCATAATAAATAATGGTGGAATCCAGCACATGTTCGAATAAATCTGCACGGAGCTTGTGAAGCCACACTGCTTCACGGACTGTCATACTTAATGCAATGTACTCTGCTTCTGTTGTGCTCAAGGCCACATAAGTTCGTTTCCTGCTACACCAAGAAACCATGGAAGATACCAAAGTGAAGAAACACCTGAAGGTGCTCTTTCTTTCCTCTGCGCTCCCTACCCAATCAGAGTCAATATATTCCTGCCATATCATATCAATATTGGAAGTATATCTTAGACCATGTCGAACTGTGCCTCGCAAGTACCTCAACACATGCTTCATAGCAATCCAATGTGTCTATATCGGCTGACTCATAAACTGGCTAATTTCACTCACTGCATAGCAAATATTTGGTTTGGTGTAGCCATTGGGCTTAAAGTTCAGCATCCCAAACTCATTCAATATCTCAACTGTGTACTTCCCCTAACTCAGGAAGATCTCATCAGTTCTCTGCCAGACCCCTAGTTCCAAGAAGTAGTGCATCATACCAAGGTCCTTCATCTCAAACTTAGAGGCCAATGCATACTTGCATTCAACAATACGGCTCTCTGTATCGATGAGGAATAAATCATCAACATAGAGGACCAAAATCAGGGACTCACCATTAACAGTCTTGTAGGACAGGTTGTGATCGACAACACTTGTGATGAAGCCCAAAAGCTTGAGGTGGTTGCTTGATTCCATACAAGGCCATCTTCAACCTGCACACATGGGACTCCTTCTCATGTATCACGAAACCATATGGTTGCTCGATGTATACTTCTTCCTTAATCTCTCCATTTAGAAAGGTTGTCTTTACATCCATCTGATGTAGTCTCCAACCCATGGTTGTTGCAAGGGAAATAATCATCCGGATAGAAGTGTATCGAGCAACAGGAGAAAATGTCTCCTCATAATCTATTCCCTCCACCTGAGAGAATCCTCTGGCAACAAATATCACTTTTTACCTCTTGATACTCTCGTCAACTATGTGTTTGATCTTATCGATCCACTTGGAAGTCACTACATACTTCCCTTCAGTCTCGGAACAATATCCCACACATCATTCTTCATGATGGACTGATACTTCTCCATCATGGTATCTCTCCATATTGGATGACTAGTTGCCTCCTCATAACAGGAAAGCTCAAAATGAATGATGTGGCCCATAGTTGTGGCATAACATCTAAAGTCTCTTTCTCTCTCGGAAGGTACAATGAGGATATGCATGTCCTTCTGCCTCCTGCAGACTCAGATGATTCCATGCAAGTATATTCTCACCTACTGCAGTATCTCTGGAAATATTAACTAAAGATACAGGATTAATGGGATCAATTGGATCAATCTGATCAATCTCCATGTGAGACCCTCTAGATCTCTTAAAGGATACATCCTCTCAAAGGTAACATCTCTGCTCACCTCAATCTGTCTCTGACCAGGGATGTAGATCTGGTATGCCTTTGAAGACTCATTGTACCCCATAGATGTACCCTTTATGCTTGAAGAGTCTAGCTTGATCCTTTTCTCCTTGGGTACATGAATGTATACTGGACACCCAAATATCCTGAAGTTTCCAACCTCAGGCTTCACTCTGGTGAAGGCCTCCTCGGGAATCATGTTCCTCAAAGTCTTATGAGGACATTTGTTCTGTGAATGGTTGTATCCATGATCACTAGAACTATCTCTACAATCTGGTATGATCCCTTCATGAAGGTATAATGCTCCTGGAATCTGAGCATCATGTCTAGCAATGTCTCTCCTTGACATCATGTTGGAAGGTCTTTCCCTCCATGTCTTCCTCTCTGCATGTGCCAACTGGCTCCCTCTTTCTAAAAGAACATCGGTCCAAAAACGGTTGCTACCACACCAACCATGCTTTTGTTCCCTATGTCTTTTAAGGATCTCCACTCTAAATGAGAATAAAGACAAGGAGAACCACCATTCTAGCTAAAATGATGAATGTGGGTAAACTAGAATCACTTCATTTTTTAGTTGCCCGGAATGTAAAGAGAGTAAGGCTCAACACAACAACAATAGTTAGAATATTCGATTCCATTGTCACCCTCTATGGCCACGACTTGTGCCACCTATTTGATACCTCTTCGATCATAATAACGAACAAAGCATTATTGCCATCAAATCCAAACAATATAGTTCTAGTCTGCCACCAAACTAATTCAACCAAACAATATAGTTCCGGTCTATATTTCTATACTATGTTGAATTTATAAGTGGGTGATCATCCTTCTCATGTGTAACACTCCCAAGCTTTCAGTGCATCCAAAAGCGTTGGTGGAAACCTTTCAACTCATCTGATTGCAGCCATTCGTTTCTGAGGCCCGAGCACAAACTGAGATTTGTTATAAGATGAAAAAGTGCACCCAATGCAGCATCTCGTAGTACTCAGTCCTCATCCCAAAATGTTGGGATTCCATCAACATACATCGACTTGACTTGGGTCATAATCTCTTTGTCAGGCTCACGCAATGGCTCTGCAAATGCCATTTTTTCAGTTCTATCAGTACCAAAAATAACATCTGGCCTCTAAAGGCGATTATATGCATTCATGGCATCCATGTGTGTACAAAATGCATTGCCAAATATGTCAATAGAACATCGTTGTGGTTTATCACATCCGATAAAACCAATCATGTTATTTGCCTGATCGTTGGGGTGCACTGGCCACCATGCTCTCTCCATCTCTGGGATGTGTCGGTGCTCTTGTTCATATATATGTTTTGGCAGGTGATGCATTATTGCACATATTGTGTAGAAATTCTGTATGGGTTCCTGAACTCTAAGGCTCAGGTATGCTTGATCCAAGTTTAGATTAAGAATATGGAAGCTCGTGTTCAAAATTTTCATTCTTTTGTATTTCCACAATGCAACACAACCAAATTAGTGATGATAAATAACTTGATTCCAGGCACGGCATTCTTTGCGAGATAACCTAAAAACACCATGCATGAACCTCGCAACTGAATCCTCCAAGATTCTACTAGAACTAGCAGAAATCATGAAAACCATGACCCGAAGCACGAGAATAGATCTCATGATCGATCGCTTGAACAAAACAATGAAGGAATCACATATTTGTTTGGTGTTCGAACCAAAGGTGTTGATAGACAATAAAAGGTGGGAGATCGTGGAAGAAACCCCCCAACACAAAATTGTTCCATGAACAGTGGCGGCACCAACCCCTCACCTGGATATATCTCTGGATCACACACGTAGACATTGCTATGCTCGAATCTGTCTATTCGGTCACCGATAACGTATAGTCTCCTTGATCCATAATGGCTTCTACATCTTGATCCAGGTGTTGTAGCTAACACCGACCACTCTTCATCATTGAATGCGCCAACTCCAAATCCTGGTGCCCCAGCTTGCATTGGCATCTGTGTCCCAAAGATACCAGAGAGACTGTCTGAATCCGTTGAATCCAATGAACTGGTCGTTGAACAAGAAGCAACTTTCTTACAGGATCCTGGGCCCTCCTGTGAGAGAGTTAGCACAGTCCTGCTCTGATACCATGTTGTTGTTGTTCATATAATATATGATCGATGTATTATTACAATGATGAGTGTTCCATATATAGGGAACATAAGGTGACCATCCATGAAAGGATGAGTTCCTTGAATAATCAATAACTATTTGTTATTATTATTTACTTATTATATACTATAGTTAATAATCAATTAATAATTATATTATTAATTATTATCTTTAGAGAATGTCTTCTCGATTTTGTCCAAACATCAACAAATTGGAGATATTTTTCAAACATATAGAGAAGTATTCCAGGATCCTAAATGGTTACTTCCTAAAAGGGAAGTGGAGCACGAGATACAGTTTTTGTCTGACTCCCCATTGCCAAATATTGGGTTGTACAGACAATCCATGCTAGAAGTAGATGAAGTGAAAAAACAATTGCAACAACTATTGGAGCAGGGAATAATTTAACTAAGCACCTCACCTTGTGGATCACTTATCATCGTAGTGCCAAAGAAGGATAGGACTTGGATAATGTATGTAGACTATTGAGATTTATGTTAGATACGTAATCATTAGAGATTAAGATACATTTTAAATATTAATGTAAATATTATTTATGAGAAATATGAAGAATCTAGGTGAATAGGAAGAGTCATTTGGACCTCTTGGAAGATGAAACCAAATGACACCTCAATTTGTATTTATGAATTTCTGATGTTAATGCAAATCATCATCTCTGGATTTACTCATTCTCTACCCATACTTGGCATGATAGTAGTATCAGAGCAGGTTTTAACTCCATGATTTCCTCCTCCCACGCGTAGAAACACTTCTCAGATTCCTCGAGGTTTGTCTCTCCTTCTGTGAATGTTACTCTACCTTCCGTTCCCACCTTTTCCTTCCTCATCCATGTCAGCGTTGTTTGCATACCTTCTTTCTCTATTTGGTGTGGATTCCCTTGGCTCTGTCTGCATTCTGAGACATCCGTAAACCATGTATTTCCTCCACGAAATGATCACTAGTGAAACCAACGTCGACGTCTGGGTTCTGGTGAAGAAATTTGAACAAACCCCAATCCTCGCAGCTATTCCATTTTGGAAAACTCGATCTGTGTATGCATGAAGATTTTCATCCCTTGCACCTCCAAATCCCTTCTAAATTCCATGTGATTCTTCTCCAATTCCATCATTTGTTGTTGCTTGGCTTTCTCATTCCGCTCATAGATCTCACCAAACTTCATAATCACCTGTGCCAATTCCCTCACGGGGCTCTCAGAGGACTATGCATTTGAGAGAGAAATGGAATGACCCATTTAGCAAAGTACGAGATATCTCTATAATGTGTTTCTTAGAAATACCAGAGCTGGTTTCGTGAGTGATCGCATGGGTCAGAAGCCTTAGTTTCGCCTAGATGTTTCGTAAGCTAGTACCAAGTTTGTAAAGTTTCTTATTGTTTCAAGAAGATTAGTCCATTTTCCTCCAGAATATTGATGTTCCTTCCTTTCTCTATAAGCAGTTCTCGCATGGGGTTATGATATCCTCTGACTCTGTGATCCGTCGTTGAGAGAGGCTCTCTTTGGATGAGTTTCATGGGACTTTAATCTTAGTCATCTAGGTGGCCTTGATTCGAATTTGCAGAGGCTCATTTTCTAACAGTGGTATCATTTGGTAAAGGCATAGGTTCCATCTATATCCACACACTCCATTCATTCGGTAAGTGGAAAACACACAAAAATAACTACTTGAAGAATTTTAGTCTCATTGTGCATCATTTTCTACTTTGGAATATCTGACTTCTTGGGTGGCTTCAGGTTTTTTTTTGGAAGATGCATTCTCTCATCTTCATTGTTGGCATGGTGCTAACCAACAAAGAAAATTACCCATAATGGTCTAGAATGATCAAACACACTCTAATTTTTAATAAATTGTGGGATGGAATTTGTGAAGGAGAAGTTTAGGAGATTTCCATATGGAATAACAAATACAATAAATCATATTTCATGTGTTAGGATCTGACCCTAACCCCTCTTAGTTGGTTATTAGTTAGCATGATATATTTTCCATATAATAAAGGTCAACATTAGTTAATAAGGCCTATTAAATAAAGTTGAACAAGTCAACTTAAGAAGACCTAATAGAAGCTAACGCTTCTAGAAAGATCTTCCTCTAGGATGTTCTTTAGAAGATAGTAGTATAAATAAGAGTAGGAGGTATGAGAAAGTTTGTCTTGAGTATTATTGTAAGAGAGATTTTCTCATTTTGGAGGTTTCCTTCTCGAAGAGTCAAGTGAACAAAGTTTTCTCGGTGTTATCAATAATATATTTCTTCTCTTTGTTGAATGTTCCTATTATTCATGGGGTATATTTGTTGCTTGTGTTATTTGTTCCAGATTAAGCATATTACAAGTGGTATCATAGCTCTTTCCTGGGCTAGCACGCACCCCTTTTTTTTTAGAAATTTGTAGGCTAGAGACGTGTTCTAGCTTCTTTAAACTACAGAGATCTATCGTTCAACGCATAAATCCACGGTCGGGGATGCATACATGCAAGAAATACAAGAGGTTTTTAAGACTACATTGTTAGACACCCTTGTAACCCTTGTTGATACCCCTTCAAGTGGTAGCGTATCAAACAACACCTATACATGGATTTTCTCTTCCTCATACCTCTAGTATATTAGAAGACCCCAAGGATATCTTGAAACCAACTCTATATCAACTGATTGACTGCCCGATTGTTATAATGCCACCAAGAACAACACTCAGGAAGATACTCTCTAGTACCTGGGTAATCATGTAGTATGGCTAAAGGTACGGTCGAGCCTCCTTAGTTGGTGCCCTGAGATATTGGGATTGAGTACTATTGTTCGACCCTACACATATATCAGAGAGTTATAGCACAAGGAAAACCCTTATCTATAGGAACCCTAAAAACCCTTATATTGTTGTGCAGCCTTACCTCCTGCTTTCTGACTACAAAATTACTATACATTTTTTCCTGTTAGGAATTTGGGAATTTTGACACTGCAGTATTATTCAAATCCACATTTAACTCAGCGAGAGAAAAAAAAGTATAGTGGTCCCACCGACACCCTTATTTGGGACCTCTACCATTGGATTCCTCTCTTTGTCCTGATTGCAATGGTACCTATCATTTTTAAGTCTATTTTTTCCATAAACCTGACCTCCCCTTCATGGCACCCTCATTTTGGACCTCTCCTATTAGATTCCTCTCTTTTTCCTAATTACAGTGG